>RSEF01000026.1:5735775-5797985 GCA_003993805.1 Himantopus leucocephalus | reverse complement strand
TTTTTTTATGATATCTCGGGTTTCTCCATGACCACTTAATAAAGCATTAACAAGTTTTTCACTAAAAAAAAGGGAAAATTTAAACTGTTGATTTAACAGTTACTCAGAGAAAAAGAGGAACTGAATTCAATGTAGAATCAATATAAGAAAAGCTGAATTTCACTTTGCAGAAAATACCTCCAGCCTTAACCTCCACACCTTACTGTCTTTTATTCCTAATGTTTATTCATTCAGCTTTTCAGAGGAAACTCTATTCATTTTAGTTCTTGCAAAGCTGATATATCTAGCAAAAAGTGATCTCGGTTTTTCTTTTGCTTCATGCTTCACCAAGCAGCTATGCTGTCATCTAAGTTCTTGATCCTCAAATCTCAGTTTCGGGTAGTGATAGATGCAGCAGAAAAAGCTTTCTCAGATTTATTTTTTCCTTTGCTTAGCCTGCTGAACTTAACAGCGTTTTTGGTTAGACAGATCTTTCTCCAATTGACAGAGATACTTTTGATTTGAAATTTATTGAGAAGCAGGAAACACAGAAGATGTTATCTGGGCTGTTATTTTTCTGAGTGGAAGATGACTGTAAAGAGGAAACACTTCCATGGACTCCAGGAGCAGTGGGGGGGTGTCATTTCACGCCATTCTGAAGTTCTCCGCACTAGGGAATTTCAAGTGAAGAGCAACTGCGACGTGTTGGTGCACCTCAAACCCTCCAGCAGTACTGGTCGCACATTGGAAGGCTGCGGGTGTCGCAGAATAATGAAAAGTCCAACAAGAAAAGAGTCGGAATCCATTTCCTACACTTGTGTTTGGAAAATTGCAAAGGTTCTCGGTTCCCTGAACCAGGAAAGTTGTTGTTTTTTTTTCTATTCTAAGCTGCAAATCCACAGACTCACGGTAACGGCAGCGCCCGGGGCCTGTGCGGGTCTCTAGGGCAGTCTCCACGCGCGTCAGTTGTCAGTGGAATTGGAAATTGCACATCTGCTCCCAACAAGTTACTGTTTAGCCCTTCAACTCACCATTACTGGTTGAGGAAAAGCTCTCTGGTTTACCACAACAGTGGGGATTTATTGTCATACATGAACAATCCGTTGATCCGAAAATCCGAAATCCGTTTGATTCTTTCTTTTCTGACAAAACGCCCACCCCTTGCTGTGTATCCCCATGTCGTGAGGGGTTTTTTCCCCCCGTGAAGGTGAAAGTATGATGTTATTTTGTTATTTTCAAGGACACCGGCTTCCTTGGTAATTGAAGCTTTTCACCCTGAACCTGACAGCAAGTTCTTCCTTGGTCAATATTTAATTTAAATTCTAACGTGGGCACCGAGACTCAAATCCGTTTATAAGAATTAGCCCTTGCGCTGGTGTGGGGCAGTTGCCACCCACGGGTTCTCTTTGGCCCTGAAACCGAAGAGCTGTGGCACATGTACCAGTTGTAATCAGGCGCCTCCCTCTGCTCTTTTTGTTTATTTATTTATTTTTTTCAATTAACCTCAGCTGCACTGCTGCTCCCTGCACGCAGGCAAGGGGAAGGCTGCAGCGTCAGCCCTGATGCTCAGAGGTGCCTTGACCAACAGCTTGTCATTATAATGTGCTTGAAGAAGTTACCGTACACAGTTACTAATTAGTTTACGATTTAGCATTGTTATCATCTTACTAGTATGTCAGTCACTATAATTTGTCTGTAAATGAACAGAGGTGCATTTTATCCAATACAGAGCATGCCCCAACTGAAATAAGGCCGATTAAAGCGGAGCTGCAGTTTTGCAGCCACCCGCTACTGAGCGAGCCCTCCGTCTGGGGTTTGCTCGTGGTGACCCACAGCGCTATTTAACCTTTGTGCTTTCTGCAGCCATCAAGCATCAACAACACCTGGGAAATAGCAGGAAAAAGTCCTGAGTATTATTGTCCATCTGACCATAATCTGATACAGGCATCTGGCGCGTTAGCAACCCAGTGCTTCTCTTCTCAATAACCCACGCTTTTAAAAAAGTGTTTGTTTTAATGGAAAATAAAATGTCCCAGATTAAGGCATTATATATTTCTGGCTGCATACACTAAAGGCCTTTTAAATTACTTCATTATTAATTCAAGAAGAATCCTCATATTACTTGGAGTGAAAACCTTATACGATTACCTGATAGTAGAACCCATTTTTTTTACCACCTTAAAGCTCTCTGTAAAAGAAATCTTTCTGGAAGACATAGAGGCTGAGAGGGCAGTCAGTGCATTGAGCAATTAGACTTTTCACCTAATAGCAGGGTTGAAGGCTCCCTGCCCTGTCTTAAATTCTTAACTGTGGTGTCAGCTTAAAGGAAATGCTGGGGTTTTGCTTTCATTTTATCCTCATCTTTTTCTTTTCTGTCTTTCTAAGCAGCTTGAGTGTCCATGCTGAGCCATGTCACTTTCAAAATGATACACATACTGTGCATTTTAATGAGCTGCGAACACTGATTATACAAAAAGCAATCTCAGAAATATTTACTGAGTCAAAAAAAAAAAAGCCTATGGGGAATTAATTAGCTTTTTAAGAATTGGCTTTTTGAAAGCCTCAGATTCTGGAAAAGTTGAACTTGGAACTGGAAGCAGTTTCAAAGGAGTTGGAGAAGTGAGCAGAGGAAAAAAGGAGTAAGTTGTAATGGAGTATTACACATCCCAGGCACCTCTGTACTGGTCAGGAGATGCGCTGGAAGCTGTGTGGATGATGGATTCGCACTCCAAGGTCTGTGAGAGAGGAATGCCGTGCAGCGCCTGTGAGGTTTGTGTCGCCTTTCTGTGGGGATGCGCGGAGAGGGAAGAAATCCTTGAGCCCTGGCCCGTTCCCTCCACTGTGTCCGTGACAACAGATTTAGATAAGGTCTGCCCTGGATATTTGGCTAAGCCACGGAATCGCGGAGTGGCTGAGGTCGGAAGGGTCCTCTGGTGAGCGCCCGGTCTCAGCCCTGCGCGGAGCGGGGTCACGCGCCGCGGCTCGCTCGGGGCTGCGGCAGGCAGGCTTGCCGTGTCTCCAGGGGTGGAGGCTCCGTGATCTCTGTGGGCAAGCTGTCCCAGTGCTCAGCCACCCTGGCGGTTAAAAAACTGGTGAATGCTCTTGATCTGGAGGCGGTTCCCCTCCTGCGGTGTTGTCGTTGCTACAGTATTAGAAGTTTTGCCTCCGTGTGGGGGTAACTGCGCTTTAGGACTGTGTACGGTGACACACAGACGCACAACTAACCTCTTTCTCACAGTTCCTACAGAGTGGCGTTTTGACTGGTTTATTGGAAGAGTAAAGCTGTTTTAATTTGATCATCTCCTTAGAAACTTGATTCCTCTAACTATATTTAAGCACCTCAGCTCCTCTTTAAATAAGTTTGAAATATTTTATATTTAAGAATAGCTATAATTCTGTAAATTTGCATAGAATTACCTTTCCTGATCAAAAGATCTATTTCAACAGTCTAGCAATTACGATCAAATAGTGAAGTGCATAAAGTATGTCAGGTTTATTGGAATGAGAGACATGGCACAAATGAAAGGTATAGCTCATGTCTAAAAAATAATGTGAGCGGTACACTTCTCTCTATATCCTGTTATCTCTATCCATAAAATACAAACCCTAGTAAACACAGTTTCACAAATATATAATTTTAAATAGTGATGTCAGAAACTCAATTCATGCAAGGCAATGGAAAGTTGCATACAAATTCCGGGTAGTTTGAGACCTATCTGATTAATGCTTCCTTTTCCTGCAGATGTAAAATGCTGTCCGAGGGCTGGGTGTCACCGAGCTGTACACTTCTGTCCCTTCCAAGGAAATGTGATCTAATAACGTGGCATTTGTCATCAAATAGTGACATACGGAAGGAATTAAGAATTTACTTGGATCAGGCATACATTGTAAATGAAAGACACATTTCAGTGATAGGAAGACTTATATGAGCGTTGAAGCGATCATGTTGCAGAGTACGTATCAGGTCTGCAGGAACTGTTCCAGTGCAGGGTTCGAGTCCTGAAAACGTAAGGGACAAATCCGTGTAATAATGGGTTGAAAGGCAATCCGGAAATTCAAACGTGGAACTGGTCCTTGAAGGATGATTTGGTGTGTACAGGATATTACTGAGATCAGAAAGATTTGAAAGGAGTTTTCTTCATTGCCCTTTATTGCAAATGTTGCGAACGCGTGTGACGCGGTGGGAAGGCAGCACGGCTTTCCGGACGTCTCTCCCGCAGCACGCGAGCTCCGATGCTGAGGAGCCGGGAAGCGTGTGTTTGTAGTGCAGACCGCCTCAGCCTTTACTTCTAAGCAAAGCAGAATCGGGGGGAATTGGAGACTTGTGGATGTGCATTCCAACGCTTTCACGTGCAGCGAGCATGCAGTGCTTGCGTTTGGCCTTTCGGCCCTGCGCTGCCCGACTCGTGGTGGCCGTTCTCGTCCCCAGGCTCACCTGGCTTGTCAGCAAAATTAGAGTTGACGTAGGGTGAGATTTACAAAGTTAATTGGGCTCATAAGAGGGATCACTGAAGCACTGGTGCAGGCCTAATGCTATTTGCATCTTTACACACCTAAATAATTTTGTAAACCTATCTACAACCCTGAAATCCACTCTGACTGTAGATCAGGCACCCTCGCCAGTAGGAACAGGTTTATGCTGCAGCAGAGGCACAGTCTGAACATTATACACCGCAGAGAACTGGGAGAGCGTGCCCGGAGCCCGTGCCCAGCTCTGCTAACCAAAGCCGGGGTGTTCCCTCTGCAATGCAGAAGACTCGCTTGGTGTGGGCGTGCTTTGTTCTACCTTGGTTTAGATACTTAATGATTTCTTCTCCACCCCCCCTCCTTTTTAACGGTCTTGTTTAAATAAATATTAATGCCTCGTCTTTGAGCAGGTGCAAACCTGTACTCCAGAAAGACTGTATTATGGTTGCAGAACCATTACCGTGTCCCTATCAATCATACTCTCATTTGCTCCGGGTTGTGAAGAGCACCTGTGGCTGGTTAGCTATAGACTTTATTACAAGCTCGATGACTTCAGCGTTCCTTGCTCATAACTATGTTCCTTCTGCTTTCTTTTCTATGAATAAATTTTGATTTTTTTGGAAGCCTTGAAATAACTTTTTTCCCCCTAATATCATGACTCTGTATAGCAGAAAATAAAAATAAATAATAAAACCCTGAGAACTACACGTGCCCCTCTGCGAACCTACTTAGTGCAGGACAGCAAAAGATTGTCAGAGAAAACAGTGAAAACAAATAGCTTTTTCCTATGCTAGCTACTCTTTTATCTTCTTTCATCTCTTTTATCTTTGTGCAATAGTGCCTTATTAAAAAAAATGGTGAGCTTTAAATACCTACAATACAAAATTTATTCTATTAAGTGTATGACAGACAAATCGGAGAATCTTTATTTCCTTTCTTATTTTTTTTCAAATGGAAGACCAATGCTATGAACCTGCTCTGAATTATGCCTTGATTTTATTCCGCTTCCTTTGACATCAGCCCCCGTGAAGGCGCAAAGCATCCTTTCGACTGTCTGAGAGGATTTACTGTGGGTGAGCTGCAGCTCTTACGGATAGGGACTGTTGTGTGGATTCATACGTTACAGATGTACGGACTCTTCTAGCGCTGTGTGCCACATACATGTGGGTATGTCTAGTGCGGGTTCCAAAGCAGCTTAAGGATCAGTCTAAACTTGCAGCAGAAACCAGTTTCGCTCTTTGGTCATCACTGTCGCAGCCGAGGGGATGGGTGGCAGTGCAGAGCTGGCCTGGCAGGGCTCTGATGCCACCCACGAGCCTGCTGAGAAGACCCGCATACACTTTGCTCGCGCGTTCTCGATGCGCTCACAGGATTGCACAGACACGGGTACCCACGAGCTGCTTTCCAGTGCAGACATGGGATGTGAAGAAGTGCAGTGTCCCTTCCAGTGATGGTTGGTAGCCACGAGCTTCAGCCGAAGTGGTGACCTGGAGGTCACAAACTGTCTGTCCGACACCCGTCCTCTTCACTGCCCCCCGCTGACTGGCCCTCTTCGCTGGGCTACCAGGGGTTCAGGCTCTAGGATCCATCTTTATCTGTATTTTAGAATACCTTATCCATTTGCTCCTCTAAGCATGTGTTAATATTAATAACACATAGATAATTTTTCTGAGTAAGAAATCAAATTCACCTACATGCTGCCAGATCTACGCCTCCAGGGAAGTGTTCTGAGTCTAGAGCTGGTTGAATAATTCTATTCTATTTCAGACACCTCTTTCTTCAAAGACAGACTAAAGGAGCCTGCTCGCGAATATCAGTTTCTCTTGAAATGTTTTGGATTTTTGTTAGGGAAAAAGAAATAATCCAAACCGTAAACTTAAGTGAAAGCAACAAAAGCCAATTGAAAACAGAGGTTGGTTTGTGCATAGTTCAATTTTCCTTGTCTGTATTTGATTAAAAATGCTGCAGATTTAACACGATTTTTCTTCTAAATAGAAAGAAAAACAAGAAGAAAAATAGCCCTGCATGAATCTCCCGGTTATTTTCTTCACCAGTGGAGTATTTTATCATTCTGAGCAAAAATTAACTGGAGTTGTCGAAGTTTGCCAGTGATTGATAGCGTCACCTTAAATGTTACTAGTCAAAACTTGTTTTCTCCTTTTTCACTCCTCCGGAATTCAGGTAGACAGTTTGCCAAAGTGTGAAACTCCCTTTTGTGCAATGGAAAAGTCAGCAGCAGCAGCCCTGTTGTCAGTCCGAGCATCACACCGGATCAGAAAGCAGGGCCGAGGCTCCCAGCACAGGCAGCGGGCGCGGGGACGCGGAGCGAGCCGGCCGCAGGGGAGCGGTGCTGTGACAGCGGGAACGGGGCTGTGCTGGGACCGGGGTGAGGTATGGAGCGGAGCGGGGGCATGCGCTCTCCTCTGTTCATCTGCCTCTGGAGTTGCCGAAGGGTGTTGACCAACTAGAAATGCAGCCCGTGTATTTCTGGAGCTGCAGAAAAGCTCTGGTCAGTGGTGGAACTGACAGTGTGGTCCCATGTGTGATAAGGTCTCTGGGCAGACCTTATAGCCCCTTCCAGTATCTGAAGGGCGCCTACAAGAAAGCTGGGGAGAGACTTCTTACAAGGGCATGGAGTGATAGGGAGAGGGGGAGTGGCTTCAGACTGGAAGAAGGGAGATTTAGATTAGATATTAGGAAGAAATTCTCTCCTGTGCGGGCGGTGAGCCCCTGGGGCAGGTTGCCCCGAGAAGCTGTGGCTGCCCCATCCCTGGAGGTGTTCAAGGCCAGGTTGGACGGGGCTTGGAGCACCCTGGGCTGGGGGGAGGTGTCCCTGCCCAGGGCAGGGGGTGGCACTGGAGGGTCTTTAAGGTCCCTTCCAACCCAAACCATTCTGGGATTCTCTATAGCGAGGCTTTGGGATGGGTGGCCCTGAGCTCCGAAATGCGCTCCCCAGCCTGGGGCTGTTTCCAGGGAGCCTTGCAGGAATCTGCCGTCCCTCCCAACTGTACTGGGACTGGGCAGCGTCTCCCGAAATGTCTGCTTGCTTGTCCATTCGTTGGTACGGAAATCTCCTCTCCTCCCTACCGCGTGTCGCAGGCAGGTTCTGGTAGTGCCAGATACGACTGCGTGTGTGGGTGCACGTGGGCTTTACGTACAGTCTGAATTGCCTTAGCTGGCTTAGCTTTGGTCTTCAGGATTGTGTTCTAATGTATTTGCTGCAAGACTGTAGAGTCTGCACGATATTCCCCTTCTCCGGTAATGCTTGGAAAGTTGATTTTGAACTTTTGGCCTTATAAATATGTTTCTCCCAGATGAGAAAGCAGACAGCTTGTGATGAAAATTAACTTGCTAATAAAAATAATTTGTACACAAAGGGACAATCACCAAAATCAAACCCTGCTTTGTTTCCGTAAGTGTGCTTAAGTATTGCATGAATAGAAACAGATTGTAAGAATAAATCATTTGCGGACTGCACCTTGGGACGAAGCTGAATGATGGTTCTTGTCTCTGTAGATACCTCGAGTCCTCTTCCTTATATTTTATGCATTTGAGCAGCCAGATATTTATGCACATTCAAAAGTACTTCAGGAAAAAGAAGAGGATGGGTTGTCTGGTCCATTTTCTGGCATCACTGCTACATAGGGAAATTTTACATTTTCCACCAGTAAATCTTTTATCTAGCCCTAGATCCTCTGTCTAGTCCTTCCCGTCAATGCTTGCAGAGTTGGTAAATTCACAGCTTCCCTGTCAGCAGATTTTACTTTCTAATTTCCTTTCTGTCTTAAAAGATTTTTCTCCATTATTTGCACAATCTGAGATTCAACCCATCATCTGTTACTTCCTTCTCCCGTCTGCTGTGAAGAAGCCTCTTTCCTTTGCAGGTTAGGACAGGTAGTTAAGGCACATTGTGTTTTCCCCTCAGTCTTTATTTTCTCTAAGATACTGCAGGGAGATGCCTGGAGAAAAACGAGCATTTCTGAATTTGCTACTTGTGATATCTTTTTCTTCCCGTTGCTACATATGCATCTTGAAAAGTTGAGCTTTTCCCTGTAGATATGACACTTCGAATGCTGAGTCTGAGTTGATGCCTTCATAAAAACACTTGACTGTGAATTCATTCTCTTGCAATTACTGATTCACCGTCCTTTCTCCAGGTACAAACCACCACAGATAACATTATTTGAATTTATCTATGGGAGCGATACGCAGCAGGCTCATTTCCCAAGGTGGTTTTGGAATAAACAAGCAAACAAAAACAAGCCAAAACAAAACATAAAAACCCTAAAACAAACAACCAGGAGCCCAGATCTGCAGCATGCATTTTTATCCTCGTCTTTCCCATGGAAAAAGGAGAGACGTCAGAATTCAAATGTCTCACAGTATGTTCTGCAAAAGCAGTGCAGCGTGCCATTTGGATCTGTCAACATTTGATATTGTGACTGGCGAGGAAGCTGCGGTACCTTTTCCCTGCAGATTAGTACGACAGCTGTAAGAGCCGTACAAAGTGACATAAGTTACAAACAGTTCGTACCAGATTGGCCAGGGAACCAGGGAAGGGACAACTGCGTGCCATAGGTTTGTTTCTTTGGGTGGTTTTTTTATCTTGCATAAATGGGAAACAAAGCAGATTTTCAACTCATCCTGATTTAGGAAAATCTGTGGCTGACCTTTAAGCTGCCTGGATTCAGTACACGGATTTCCCTTGACTTCTGCCCGTTTAAGCCATGTTTTGCTCCTTTTGTATTCATGGGGCAGTTAAGCCCCTGCAGGTCTGAAACAGCAGCGGTGAGATTTCAGCCCTCTTCTATCCAGTGCTGGATCCAAAACATCATCTAAAAATACCTCGCATCTGAACATTTCTTAGGGGTACAAACGTTTGCTTTCTTTTGAGGAAGACAGGCAAGAGGAATGGAAGACATCCTTCCCCGGACTGCCGAGCTGCTTACGTTCAGAATAGCTGTAGCGTAGGAAATGCGTTCCTTAGTATTGCTTTAAATCCACTGGAGCAAACTGGAAAGCGATGCAGTTAAAGCTATGCAATTAAAGTTGGGCTGTACAAGCGTGGCTGAGTGGAGACGTGGGTATGATAAGCCTAAGAAGTAGTAAATCTGGGTATAAATCTGAATGAAACAGTGCTTAAGTTTTGCGTTTGTCCGCTGTGCACTGCTGCAGACCCTTTCACCGCAGTGAAAATACGCCGTAACTCCTTGAATCCGCAGTGCTTTTGTTTTCATCCTAGAGGGACTTGGAGTGTGTGGCTCTCCTCAGAGGGAGCTTCACCGCTCTCAGCTGCCCGCGGGGTTTGTCACTGGCCGCAGCGGCCACCTCTGTCCCCGGCTCCGGCTGGCGCAGGTCCCCGGCCGGTGGGTGCAGCCCCTGAGGGCCACTGCTTGCGGCTGTGTTGGGAGGGAGGTTTTCTTGCTGTTTTTGTTTTTTTGTTTTTAAAATGAAACCATTTCACTGTTGAAATGGACGAGCGGTTTTAGATTTCAGTGGAACCAGAATTTGCCCAGTAAAACGAGCCTTATTCCCATCGTTACTGTTAATAATTGTACCTCATATAGTAACGTTGTCCCCTGAAAACAGTGGGTAAAACTTCCCGACCCTTCAATGAGTGCGTGAGGGGTTTCGTATTACCTCAGGAAAACGATGTTAAAACTCTAAATGACTTCACAGAGCTCATATACACCCTCATAGGGATGAGGCCGCTCGGTTCCCAACCTCCAGCCTTGTCTGGATTTATGTGTATGAGCTGGTAAGATTTTGTGATGCTCATTTTATTTATTTGATATATAATTGTTGTGCTTCGAACAGGAAAACATCCTGGTCCTTGTCTTTTCTCTGTCCTGTCTAAATCACGCCTGTAATGCCAGAACAGCCAAAGTTCCTTGCCTTCCTAATGAAAGAGGCTGCTTAAGCACTAAGCCCTGGTAATCCAGTTTATGTTTTCATAACAGTAAATATAATATGAAGATATGCACAGCTTGTGCTTGATGTAAGCAGTGAGATCATTACAGTGTTCCTAAATCCTTTTATTTTAAGATTTATTTAGTTGATAAACTTTACATGTTTGTCCTGAATTTGTCATTTCCAGCATGGGCTTTAACCAAAGGCATCTTCCCGTACCTTCTACCGCTCCCGTTTAACCTTCCTTCTGCCTGGAGCTTGTTGGTACGGGAGAGCCCCCGGTGTTGTCTACGGGCTGTTAAGGCGATAGGCGGAGGCTCTAAGGGATGGGACTTCTGGCTCTTCACGTGACCTTGGACAGCCTAAGCGAGCTCTTTTCTCCTCAGTTGCCCTTGCCTAAAAGTGAGGAGCTATTATTTCCTTCCCTCTAATCCCTAGCGTTTTCTCTTGCTCTTTATATAAGGGGCTTTGCTCTTTGCACTGACGCGGTGTACAGTATGTATTTTCATAATCATTATTTACACTTTGATTAAGCGCTCATATTATTCAGTAGATGACATTAACGATATCAAAATGCCATTTTATACGATATTTAAGATCAGAATTTCCTATTGGAAATCAATGAGAACATCTTCCTAACAATCAATGACCTGAATGTCCCTTCTTATATAAGTATCTATATTTATCAATGCTGATATAAGATGCTGCGGTTATCTGTCTGTCCATGGCCTAGACAGAATTCTGTGATGCTTTTCTCAGAGGCAACCAGTTACCTCTCAGGAGTGGGAGACATTTAGTCTGCACCAGTGCGGTTCAGATTTGAAACAGAAGTCTGGAGAGGAAAGGCTCGATGTCCCATGAACAGACCCCTCCTGCAGATTACTTTGTCGTTAGACCTCAGCCCTTAGACAAGACGCTCCGTTAACTAGAAAGGGTTGTTCCTTCTCAAGTCCTGCGTGGCTCGAGGTGACTGAGCAATTCCCTGCTGGAGCGGGTCTCTTCAGAACGCGACTTTATGTGTTAGCCAGAGCTGGGTCAGGGAGAGAGCCTCGATTCTATTCCTCGTCCTGCCACGACTTGCCCTGCTGGAAACCGCACCTCCGCACCCCAGTTCATCCCAGGCAAACTTAGAGACAGAGCGGCTGTGTCAGGGGATCAGTGCCGTTGGGTACAGAGGTCTTTGCGTAACTCTTTGTTCTGCAATAAAACTGTATACATTGCATACGATACAGAACATTTGCACTTTCAAATTGCAGAGGGATTAGGGCTCTGTTTGATGAGTTTAAAATTTTGTGTTTATCTTGAAGTTTTTATACATATATATAGATATATCTTGTATCTAATTTAGCCTGGGGTGTAATCAGTAAAAAATTGCAGGGTAACCTCATCACCTGTAAGCATTCTAGTGGGAAAATATGCAGCACCAGCAGGAATTCAGATTAAAGATGTTAAAAAAATATCCTTTCATCAGTGCTTTCTGTCTCATTAAATGCGGAGTTTGCTCATAAGTATTCACCAAATAAAAAGGGAGAAATAGGTAAAAGTTAATACTATACAATTAAGTTCCCTTGAATTTTCCCAGAAGGTTCACCTTAGCTTAATTTAATATCCCCTCGGTTCTCCCAAGCCATCTGTTTGGCTGAGATGCAAACCAAATGTGTACAGTCAGATGTATTTGTCATGCAAGCCTGGGAGGTGACAAAAGCTCATGGGAAGCAGGTTTGCTCACCGACCCCGCGGGGCGGTTGTTTCTAAAGAAGTCCTTCAGCGAAGGGCCGTTATTAGCTATCCTGGACGACTCTCTGAATAATCCAGCAGGGCAGGTAAAGCCCGTGTTAAACGACGAGCGTGTTAACAGTGTTGTGAGGCGGGCTGAGCGGCTGCGGCCGTCGGAGACCGGCCTGGGCACCCGGCGGGACGGGGCCGTGCCCCAGACACGTGCCAAGTGTTTCCTCCGGCGCTATGAGAGACGGCTGATTTGAGCGGGAGTGCTGCGATGAAGGAGGAAAGCTTCCCGACCCCTGTGGTGATCACCTTCCAGCCACCCGTATTAGCGCGGCTCTGCCTCCCGGGAGCAGATGTGAGCCTCCGGCGCGCACTGCGCTGCTGCCTCCGGCCGTGCTCCATGCGGGTTAACCGCCTTGGACCACAGACGGGCAAATTGCGTCAGCTGGTGGCAAGTGTGGCCTGAACAGCCAGTGCCAAGGCCAAAAGAAGACACTGGGACTCTGGTTCCCAGTTCCCCCATCATTGCCAGAGAATTATCTTCCAGATCCTGAGGACTCCTGAGCTGGGACACTGGGAATTCTCCTGCACCGTCATAAGTGAGGGGCTAACACCAACCTCATTAGCCTGTCATTAAGTTTACCCTTCCCTTCTGCGGAAGGGGGAGGACATCTGGCCCAAGCCAGGGGGGCTGTCGGGGCGTGAGGGACGGGGGGCGTGCGGGGTGGCGCAGTCGGTGGTGGGAAATGCTGAAATCCCGACTTGCTCCGTGCTCGCTATTGCCGCTGCTTTTAGCGGTGTTAGTGCTTTTTGGCGTTAAAGGAGTGTGGTTCCTGCACGTGCATGAGCCCGGGCTGTCGCTGTAACTTCCTCCTCTCTTTTTGGCCCGGGCGCTTCGCGGGGCGGTGTGTTCGAGTGTGGCCCCGGGACTGCAGATCTCCCACGTTTCTCTGAAGTTTTCCTTTGAAATAAAAGTTTGTGTGTGTAGTGTGGTGGAGAGTGTACTCTGCCCACTGAACAGGTAGATCCTGGGTGAGCGGCGAAGCGCATGCTCTCTAATTAACAAAAAACTTAAAAGGATCGATTATTTTTACTAAATATGACTGAACACTTGCAATTCAAATGATAGTCCGCTGAGCAGCAAGACAATCATGCTGGGGCTGGGCCAAAGTTAAACTTTTTGTTTAACTTTTAGATATTGGCTATAAAAATGCTGATCTCTGCCAAGCCTGATCTAGAGTTTAACGTTTGCGCAGGTCTGGGCGGCTGTGGCGTGACACGGGCAGCAATAACAGCATTGCTGAAACGAGAAGGTGTGGGATCGGGCAGTCGCAAGGAAACACCATTGCTCTTGTGCTGTCTCCCCTCCTGTGCTCGGGGGTTTGGGACTCGTGCAGTGTCCAGAGCAGCTGTGTTTGTGCAACTTGAGTTTCAGATGGAGCGCAGGCTCTGCGCCGGGCTTGGGGGAGCGCGGCATACGGGGCTGTGAGCTCCAGCGAAGGGCAGGTGTGGTGGGATGCGAAATGAAGCTTCATCTCTGTAATACTTCTGTAGGAACAATCAGGCATTTGGGTTTTTGCATGCCGGAGTAGCGTTCCCTGCCTTTGGACTCGCTGGCATTTCAACATTAGGTGTGGCTTAACAAAGATCAGTTTTTTTGTCTGAGCAAAATGTCAACAAAATTCATCCTTTGGAGACTGCTTTGATATTTTACTTCTCCAGTTTACACCAGGGGCAGAATAAGTTGTTTGGGGAGTTTATTAATATTCATAAAGTATTAGTTCACAGCTGTTTCAGATCTAGGTTCCTATAAGGTCTTCTGAGTAAGCACATGGGCTACTTTGACTTTCAGTGATTTTTCATACACAACACACCCCCGTAGATAAGTAGAGGTTGGCCGTAGCTGGGTGATTTTAAAAAGTGCATTTATACTCATGAGTTATCTGGGGGTCACTATTTCAAAACCTTAGGATAGTATTTAAAAAAAAGAGAGAACAGACCTGGAGCTGTGCTCAGATTTTTGGCCTCAGTGTTCTTATA
Source organism: Himantopus leucocephalus (assembly GCA_003993805.1). NCBI lineage: Eukaryota > Metazoa > Chordata > Aves > Charadriiformes > Recurvirostridae > Himantopus > Himantopus leucocephalus. The sequence goes on along the minus strand of RSEF01000026.1, from coordinate 5,783,864 downwards.
AGTCATATTTCTATGCAGTGCACCTTGAAGAGGTTTTGTACGGAGATGTGATTTGTTAGGTTGTTCAGCCTGGCTGCGAGCACACCGGAGCTCCCGTCGCCACCCTTTTCTCCGTGTGGCTTTCCAGCATTTTGATTGTGGCATGAAAATAAGAACTTCTGGGGCACAACCCCACGGTGTGCAATGCAGGATGGGGGTTGCTCCTCGGAACTCTTGTAGACTGGCCCCAAAGAGGAATTTGGCCTAATGTGATATAAATGCGGTTTTAGAAGCAGCTTTTCTTTTCAAAAGTTTAATTTCCCAGGTAAAATATTCTTTCTGATTATAAGCTGTATCCATAGATAGGATTTGTTTTCCTTTGGTATCTATAAAGTTATCTTGAACTACTCCAGATTTAAAATATTAATGATACAAAATTGAGACATCTCCATCTCCTCCTCCCTGAAGGCAGCTCTGCTGTAACGCACGCAGTGCTACGCCTCGCAGGTACCACACCGGCACAAAAGCTTCTGAACAACAACTTTTAAAGGGCAGCCTGCTCTTGGCCCGCGTGTTGGCTGAGGTTTCCGGATGTGCGAGAGTGGCTGTAGGTGAGCTACTGAAAGGTAGAACCGTATTGCGCGTCTGTTCGTTAGCACAGACACCAGGTTGTTTCTGTGTCGGGGGAACGGGCGCTCGGACGCGGGTGCGACTGGCTGCGCGGGGGGATGCGCCCAAGGCACTATGAGTGCCTATGGCGGCAGTAAAAGGAGAGCAGGCGCGAGGGCTTAGATGAGATGTGAGCGTTTAGAGGAACACTGACACAAATGGTGTCACCTTTCTCAAGAAAATCTGCGTCACTGTTAGCTGTCACTGTAACCATTAGCCGTTACCTGCACGTTCAGAGGAATTAGAGAAAACACCGGAATAAATGAGTGCATGCATAGAAAAGGTTACTGCGTCTGAGATGGCCGTAGGTGAAGTGAGCAGATAGTGGGGACGACGTCTCTATCGGAGCAGGGATTTTCTCCCGCAGGACTCTGCCGTTTAGTGCTTTGTCGGCCATGGACAGGGGTGTCGGCGACACGGCGTGCGGCCCCCACTCCTCAGAGGCGTTCTCACAACACAGGCCACGTTGGGGATAGCTACGCGTTATTCGGGCATTGAAGTGGGAGCTGAACCCTTCTGGAACCCTTCTTATGTGACAGCAAAGAACAAGGATTTTTTAAATAAAGGAGCTGCAAAATCTGTTCTTTCAGCTGCTGTGCTGCAGGTTTGTTACGTGTAAGGGAATCTTTGAATTCTGGAGTTGTGAAAAAAGTTATACCCAAGTCCTAGATTTTTAGCTGATTACGCTCTAGTTCTTGTTTTAAAGAACTTGATTGTGCTTTAAAACCATCTGCGAAGAGTTCTATGCTAACTGTATATCAACAAGTAATTTTTGAAGTGCAAAAGTAGAAAGAACCCTAATCCATCGCCAGAGATTTCGCAACTGTAATACACGCACATCTTGAGGCTGAAAGCATTTTATATTGCTATTTTTGAATCTTTGACTTACTTGAAAAGAACTCGATGCTTGTGCCATTTTATGTAAATTGGGCTCCGTCTGTCACTGCCTATTGTACCTAAAGGGTTTTAGACTTCTTTTTTAGAAATGCACAAGACTATTTCTACTGAAATAATCAGTGTACACACATCCACGACATAATGTTTTTCCACAATCACAGCACAATTAACCATGGATAGATACCGGGGGAAGATTTTTACGGCTGTCCCAAAGGTGTCCCCAAGATCGTGGAATAGTTTATATTTTAAAGGCAGAACCCTTTTTCAGTCCTGAAGTATTTAACTGCTTGTAGAATATTAACTTGGGAACAGGCATGGCTGGTCAGGCCAATGACGTAGTCAAGGTGGCAAATGCCCCACCAAAACTTAGTGGCCGTCAGCTTTGTTGTAGTACTGCTTTCCATGTGGGGATTACACTGTCTGCTGAAGGAGAGGACCCTGTGAAAGTGGTTTCAAGGCATAAAGCTCATAAAGGTCATACAGAGAACAAACAGAAAGACTATGCCAAGGAACAAAGCTAGACATGGAAAAGCTTTTTAAAAATAGTATTTTTCCTTTTCCTGTTTTTAAGGGGTTAGTGAACTGTGAGAGCATATTATAGAAAATGTTTTTTTTGTCTAGAAAGACACATCGTTAGAAGCTGTTGTAGGTGATTACAAAGAGTGATTACAGGTAACCCATTGCTCTGTTACACACAGCAATATTGGATTCACCATCAGTCCTCGGCCTGTTAATCAATATATACATGGAACTGTAAAAGAATGCACTGCCAAAGAGAATTACAACTCTCAAATCTGTACGTACAAGTCTAAACGTTCTGGTAAAGTCCGTAAGGTAAAGTTAGAACTGTTACCCTCTGGACTGTGCTTGGTTGTGAGCTAAGGATTTAAAATCCTGGCAAAGGAGCCATTTTCCTACTTCATTGTGGTTTTCAAATTGTTATTAATAAAACATAATGCCGTCTATGTCTTGATGCAGAAAGACCTTAGTCTTAGTACATGCCCTTCCCATTTATTATTTATACAGGCATTTAACAGCTCTGACATATTTTAACCGAAACGCTAGGCAGTTGTTTGCAAACCAGAATTAGCAACAAATAATATTTGGTCCTTCAAAAGATTTCAAAAGGTTTTTTTTAACGCATATGTCATCTAACGTGAATAATACCTGGGCCTCATGGGTGCTGGAGAAATGATGTCGCGTGTGTTGTCCTTTGCTTAACTTCAACAATTTTACCTCTTGCCTTTTATTTCCAAGTTGCAAGTGCCATTTAAATCAGAGGGTATTTTATATATGTCTGTGTATATATATGGCTGCTAATTTAATTTATATATGCAGCAGGGGTTGAGTAAGAGGTGAAGAGATTAATTGCGCCTTCTTATTAGCATCTCGGAAAAGCTGATTGCCTTTCTTTGCCTGTTCTCGTTTCCTGATGGATGAATGCTCCCGTGAATGTTGAGGATTCTGCCTCCTTCCGCGGAGGATTAGCCAGGCTGCTCCTGCAGGTACCGGTGCAAGTTCAGACAGGTTTAAGAGCAGCTTTCCAAAGCGAGGAGGTAACCAGCAGAGAGTGGCCCAGGCTCTCCTGAGAAATTGCCCTGAGCAGAGATGTGGGCAAACCAGCAAGGCTGGCGGGGGAAGGTCACGCCTCCCAAGAACGTTATTTAAAACCAACGAGAAAGGTGAACAGCTTCAAGTCAAAGACATGGAGATTTTGACTTACATCTCTGGTACCCTTGCAAACAATGACAAATCTCATGTTTTGTCTTTGTAATAAGTAAAAATAACCAGTAAGACCCCAAGTTCCAAGAATAAAGAGCGGAAGCTCTACCAAGCATTTAAAGAAAAAAGCAGTGATCCTGCACTATTGAAGTGAAGGGAATTTTACGGTTGACTTTGAGGGAAGCAAAAACAACTCTTTGAACTAGATTACTTCTAATTTTCATAGCACTGTGAAAAATATCTCTAGCTCATATGAAAATAAGTTAGCATTATCTCCACTCACAGGGAGCTGAAGCTCGGAGAGCGTGCGCCTTTCTGAAAGTCATACAGGAAATCGGTGATGGAGCTGGGAACCAGACCTAAACTTCTCAAACTTCAGACCCACACAGGGTAGAGGCAAAGTGACTTTTTGTCACATTTTCCAAAGATAAGAATTCATATGATGAGTCTGAACCTCCTTTTCCAACTTCTTTCTGATGGCGTAGGTTAAAAACTTGGAAGTAGGTTACAAAGGACTCGAGTGCTGAAGAACAAATATTCCTCTGGTGACTTGCTTGGTGGCCTAGTTCTTGGGCAGCAAAGTCATAGGAGACAGAACATTTCAAATCGCACTAAACAAATGCTGGAGGCACTTTTAGGAGAGGTCCAGGGAGATATGCAAAGAAAAGTGAAAAGCTACTATTAGTTCTTTAGGAACTGCTGGTTCTGAACTGCTTATCAGGTCCCCTGGCGGAGCGGCGCTGAGGGCGGTGGGGTCAGGACGCACCGGGCAGCTCGGCTGTGCTGCAAGGCGGCAGCGACAGCTCGCCCCGGGTCCAGCGCAAGCCAGAGCGTTGCTGAGACCAGCAGAGTGCACTTGAAATCATCCTCAAGTGCCTTTTCTCCATCACCTTCTACTCTGAAACATAGTGTTGCACTAGACCCTGGATTAGTCCGGTTCTTTAAGTTCATTATGTGTTTTGATGAATATTTGATTAGAAATTGCATTTAATTCTCAATTGAATGGACAGGAAAAAAGAAAATAACTAGCCTCAGCTGTTACGTGCTGTCTCTGGTCACTAGAAACAGATTTCGAGTGTTGTTTAAGGTGCAAGGCTGACTGCCCTTGAAATGCCCTTTCTTGGGTTGCTCAGCTCTATTAGGTTACTCACAGCCGCGGAAGCCTACTTTGTGTAGGGAGAGGGAAAGAATGCGTGATCTTGTATTTAAAGGTTTTATGGGACATGAAATAATTTTGCTGGTTAAAAGCTAAACTTTATAGTGTTTCTATTTTTAATTAAATATTAATTGCAGAAGATGGCTCTGGAAATGACTGCTCAGATCATTTAATCCATATAGATGACCTTTACGTTGAATTTATTCTCTCATGCTTACACTGCCCTTCAACCCCATCTGGGGACTGACCTCATCTGGCAGGCTCTTCCACTCTTAATTAGAAAGATGCCTAGCTTACGCTCCTCTTTAATGTTTATTAATGTTCCTTTGCTGAGGATACTGTAGGATGGAGAGCTGGTGATTACTGTGCTGTAAAGTTTCCCATCGGTTCTTTATGTACAAACAGCCTGGTTATTCTCGTACGGCTTTTTGAGAGTCAGATGTACTTCAAAGGGACAAGAAAAGGGGGAACAGTTTCTCCTGAAGTTGAAAAGCAATCCCACCTTATATGCTCTTTTAGTGGAACGTATGCATTACTTGAAAAATCTTTTTTTTTTCCTCCCCCAACCATCTTAATTCATTTCTTTTGATGCTGATAAGCAGCTTTGTGCAGCATGAAATTTTCTACCATGATTCTGAGTTGCCTGAGAATTCAGGTATAAAAATGAACCATCAGCCAGCAAGAAAATGTGTGTTCATGTGCTGAGAGTCTTAAAAGGATTAGGTTCATTTGCAAAATACTGTTTTCTACTAAGAGCTGTGATTCTGCTTCTGCCGTTAATGCACAATGTCACGAGCACTACTTTGGTTGAAGACTGTAATGTTAATTAAAATGGAAAGTGAAGGGGGGGAAAGGCAAGTGTAAGAGAGTCTGTTGTAGTTGCTTGCCTGTAGGACACGCGAGAGTAGAGGCTGGCACCGAAGGGGAGGTTTTAGCTTCGCGCTTTAAATTACTTGAGTTGCTTTGGCACACCACGCTCCTGGTCGTCTTCTGCTCTGCCACTGACATACGCTGAAGTACGTGGCCTTCGGTGAAAACAAAAAAAAGACCCCACGCAGTTACTCCAAAGGACCAAGAGACTTAGTGGCAGGGAACCTAGAGACACTCCGGCTGCTGGAGTGGGCGCGACGGTCTCCTGGAGAGGGCTCTCGTTTTCAGTGCCCGCTTTGGATTTGTGCACCGCTGCCCGCGACCAAGGAGCGCGCTGGTTCCGATGGTCCCAGCAGGTCCTCTGCCATCCACCGCTCGGCTCGGCTGGAGAGCAGCAGCGGCTCCCGTAGCCAAAGCTCGCGGTGCTGCGACGCTGCCTGCGGCTGCTGTCACTACGGGGAGCGGAGAGGGGCACGCGAAGCTTCGGGAAGGCTTCAGAGTTATCCTCAGAAAGTCTGTTTTTTCCCCTCTGGGGTGACAGTAACCACCTTCCGTGCTGTTTAGGGTAACTTGGTTGCGGCTGAGGCCTATCAGTGTGTTGCTTCAGTGTGGGGATTTGACACGTGGATAAAGTCCCTTAAGCCTGCTCCTGAGGATTTGGAGATTTTTGTGAAGCTCAAATGCACAAAGCAGCCTCTGAGCTGTGGCTGCTAGACGGATCAATGAAACTGCATTTAACTTCTCAAGCCAAATCCGCCATGTTCCTTCTCTTGCATCCTCTCCTGGAATTTCTATTTAATATTTAATATTACTGTTGTTGCTCTTGCTGTTGTTTTCAAACAACAGTCTCCTTAAAGTGGGCAAAAATCCCTAAGAAAAAAAAAGCAACCAGCTGTTTAAGCGTATTTCCTAGGCCTCTCCCTATCTCTGCCCTCCAGTTCTAGCAAGTCTATTGTAATTCAAATCTAAACATAAAATAGCCAAAATTCTTCAGCTGGAAAGTTAGAAATTTCTATGCTAATAAGCCTAACAGAAGGGCTGCGGAAGCAGCCGATTCAAAGTGACCCACTAATTCCCCCCATCTCCTAGATTTACAGCTCCGTTAACTTTTGTGCCAAAATATCATCCGGCGCTCGAGTGGTATAGGAGTTTGCTTCCCCCCAGATCGCTGTTCTTGCTCTAAACAAAGCCCAAAGGAATGCCGCGGCAGCCGAGCTTTCGCTAGTCCCCGGAACTGACCCCGACCGCGCTGCCCCCGCGTTCCCCGGGCAGGTACAGCTGCACGAGAAGCGTCGAGCGAAGGTTTATCAGTTCTGAGCACAGGAATGGCGCTGGAAGATCCGAATGTTATTGATCTGGGTTGAATACTGTCTAGCCGTGTCACCACCTCCCCTTTGGGGCCCTGCTGTAACGTTTGGAGACCTCAACATCTTGGCAGTTTTTTATCAGTGCAATGGTGTCTAGCGTGGTGCACGAGAAAAGTGGAAACGGTCATTTTCTGCTGCCTGTTCTTTGTTGGGGAAACAACGCACGGGCTAATAGCAGAAAACTTGCATTGTACAGCAGATACCATAAATCATGCCATTAAAATACCTAATGCCTTACCGCCTTATCCGCAGCTCTTTTATATTCTACTCATTATGGAGAGTCAGACCTCCGGGTCAGGCTCCGAGGACTCCACCGGCAGCGCAGCTTCCCTCGCTGCAGGACCCAGCCAAGGACACGCGTGAAACTGCTCCTTTTCTATGTATACACAGCTCTTCACACGTGGAATGTTTTATGATTTACCTTTTCTGTGTACAAAAACTAGATTGAGCAGGTACAGGGTACTTCTGGGCCCCAAAATTAAGAGACCTAAAAATCCAGCTTACTTGAAAGAGTAACTGCTTGCTGAGGGACTTCATTGGGAAACTTAACTCGTGAGGTCTTTCACATCAGTGCCTTTTGCCAAAATATTTGTCAGGTGCCAGTTACCGGCTGATATCTATTCATCAGCCTGTCCGAAGTGATTGTCAATCTCCGTTCTGCTTCTAGCGGACGATAGCCGTTGCCTGGCAGGGCATCAGAAACCCCATTTGGAGACGTACAGTGCATGAGTGAAGTGTGGCGTGAGAGCAGCTGCAGCTGCTGTGCTGCGCCCTTTGTGCTCTCCAGGTAATTGGAAATCTTCACTTTCTGACGTGCAGGTCCTAACCAGCTTATAAAATTATATCGATGACTTTAAGAATGGATAAGAAAAGTAAACTCGATTATTTCTCAGCCATGCGTTACTGTCTATAATTGCATAGATTTGGACTTTAATTAGTCAGATTACTTCCTCGGTTCAGAGTTGGACCAGACAGTAACATTCACATGAAATGCTAAATGTCCCTTTCTTATCAAACCCCAAGCACAGCTCTGGGTCCTTGTATTCCAGACTCTTGAAAGGTATTTGAGGTTGGAATTAGATCCTGGATCTAAGCATTGCAATTAGGTCACATTTAATTCATGCGTTTGCGTTCTGGATTTGTTCTGTTCTTGTGGCCTCAGTGTATTTGTATGCAAGCTGGGTTTGTACAGCAGGAAAAAAGTTACTGGAAATATACTTGAGTGAAATGCGTATGTGCGATTTGCACACTTACTCGAGCTTCTCCACCTGTCACAATTTGCACAGGCATATGCATTTTGAACCACAGGTGCTTTATAAACTGATACTAAAGACCAATGAGCACATTGTGCAAATGGAATTTTAAAGTTAAATTTCCAGTGCCTAGAGAAAAAGATTGCAGGAAGCTAAAAAAAGATTTGAATCTGATGCTGAATGTGAATGTACTAGCAAGTCACACTTCAATAATCTTCATATCTTAAGAACCAGTGCCTGGAAAAAATGCTCAGCAGGTTCTGTTTTAACCTCTGTCTGCCAGCCTGATGTTCTGACTGCACGCGTGTCAACCACTTAAGTACTCATGCTATTCAGTTTTGCTTCATAGCGGAATAACGTTCCTTGTGCACAGTAACGCTGGGCTGCCTGACTGAGTACTTCCAACCATCTAAATCTTGGGGTAATTATTTTAATAAATATGAATTGTGGGACTCCTGCCTAGATGTGTAATAGAAATCTAATCTATAATACAGATGGAAAGCAGTGCAGCTGCACTGTGTTAATTAAGTATACACCAAACATATGGCAATACACCTCCAGACCAACAGGCACAGAGCTCTCTTGGATGCAATTAGCTTTTGTGCATGCATAAAGAGTCAGCCATGAACTCAAAAAATGCATAAGTCATAACCTCTGACTGATGAAATTACTAGTGCTAAACTACTTCACTCACATTGCAGAAATGTTTATCTAGTCATTGGAATGCTGGTGAGGTTTCATTGTTAAAAAGAAAAAAAATAATCTTATTTTCTTCTGTTTCTGATCTTATTTGTTATACAATTCCTACATTAGAGCTTTGCCTCTGAGGAACCCGAGGAGTGGCTTAGAGAAATACGAGCCCAGAGGGAACGATACTCCACTGCCCTGCAACTTGTGCAGTTATTTATACAGGTTTAAAATAGACAAAAATTTGATGTGCAATATTACTTTCTGATATAGTCTCACTCACATTCTTGATGTGAATTTGCATCGAGATGCATAACGTTCACAACAACACAGTTTTGACCCAATCAGTAAAAAATATACCCAAATAACAACAGCTACTGGGGCGCATAATACTCTGTCATTCGCTGTTACTTGCGCGAGAGTCGCCTGGGATGCGCTGGCGCTGGTGTGATGGACACTGCGCAGAATCGCCTGTGAGGAAGAGCTGCCTCTGTTGATGTAAGTGACAAGTGACCCCTGACTTTGAGGACACCGGGATTTCACTCCGAACAAAGCTATAAACGCTGCCTCCGAGAGTTTACAATCACAGTGCAAGGCACAAGGCAACAGGTGAATACAATATAAGAAGCAAGGAACACCGCCACCCAGAGGGTTTTGATTAAAGATGGCTTAAGGGTAGTCTGAGCCCGTTTCCCACAAACGGCTCTTCTCCCGATTGCCAAGAAAATCCCGCTGGCCCGTTCCTGAGCACACGACAGTAACGCGCAGTGCTCTCTCCTCTTGCTAATAACTATTTAAAGTTTCAAAGCTTTACATTAATAGGGTCTTTGCCTCATATCGCTTAGACAGTGGGGGAACTTCGCTTCTTCTGGGATTGTAAATTAGAGTGGTTTTGTTATTTTTCGAGTCAGACGCATCAGACTGGCTGACTTTCATTTGCACAGATCTGGGGGAATGTTGGTCCTTTCCCAGCAAAGCAACCATGTGCGTCTCTTCATTGATTTGAAAAAAACAAACCAACCAACGCCCCACCGCTTTCTCAATGCAAGTTCATTGTCCCTTGGAGTCATTATTGGTTTGCTACTGGTTTTCCCAGCCCTGCCGTGCAGCCCGTGTTTCCCGCGGTACCTCTCGCCAGAGTCGGCGGCAGAATCTGACTCGCCAAAAAGGGAGACTTTGAGAAGAGGGAAGTTTATCTAAGCGCAGTCAGTCTGAGCAGTGTTCACTTGGAGAGAGAGAATGAGATTCAGGTCAACTACTTAAGATACAAACAGGTTTGGCTATGCCAAAATCTTTTCTTCCAGTAAAAAAAAAATCTTTTCTTCCAGTAAAGATAGATATCACCTCCTAGAGCAGACACTTAACACTGGCTTTTCTTATTCCCAGCCTGATGCAGCAGCCTATAATTACTTTTCACACCTTGGCTATGTTTAACTCCCCTCTGTCTCATCTGTTAATCTGCTAACAAGCAGCAAATGTGTTTTAGAGTCGGATCCAAATGGGAGGCCAAGACCTAATGGTTCACCTTCTGAGGGAGCTGTTCAGAGGGCACAAGTCTTAAATACCTTTCAAATATATTTAATTCATGTGTTTTTTGCCGTCTGGACAAAAGTGAGAGTGTATATCTTAATATTAATGCAGAAAGTTGTAAATGGACTAAAAGCTGATCGCATAAAATAATCTTTAATTTCCTTTTGGTGCTAGTGAAATGATTTAGTGTAAGTGAAAGGTACGGGATTTACAGCCTGGACGCAGCTTCCACGTGGCTGCCCAAACCAAGCCCCACCGCGCCGTGACTCGGATGTAGCTGTTGTTGCAGAAGGCATTTGCTATTCTATCAATTTTGTGGCAGATTTTTTTTTTTGGGGAGGGGGGAGGGAGCGTGTGTTCCAAAGAGACCAGTTAGTGGGTATGTTGGGAGTGGGGGAAAATGGTAAAAATGGATCTCCTTCCAACAGAATTTGGATGAATGTATCTGGAGGATATACCACAGACAAAGAAGCCCTGCTGGTGGTTCGGGGGTTTTCTTTTTCTGAGCTTCCTGCACTGTATTGGACCAGTGACGTTTTGATGAAAACGTGTTTTTTATTCTGAATTGTTAAAATTTAAGTGATGAAAATCCTAGGACAGGCAAACTGATTGAGACACAGACTTTTTTGACTTTCATATGTCTCTTCTTCTGAATGAACATTTGAATACAATAAAACGCACGAGCTTCGAAAAACGTTAGCCAGCGCTTCCAGCACTTCTCCTTCTTGCTTGTTTCTGGTCTTGGCTCTGAGGGAGCGAAGGCGCTGGTCTCCCGCAAAATAGAAGTGTTGTGTGTTTTCAGGAGCCCGAGGGCAGAACGTCTTTGACTCAGGAGCTGCGTACAAAGCGCAGCAGTGGGCAGAGGGGGACGGTACAGTTTCACTCTCCTTTGGAAAAGAACAAACATGTTGTGGTGAAAGTGGAATTGTGCCAATTACGTTTTTTTCTGGTGAAACTTCATAACTGAGGAACAAGTGGGCAGCCAGATGCGTAAAACACAAGTTTAGGAGATGGGAGACCGAATATGGACATTGGAGTTTAGTTCCTCTCTCAGTGACTTTGGAGTAGAGGTGGACTTGTGCCTCCCTGTCCTTCTCAGCCAGTACCTCCAGTGCAGGAGGTGCGGTGGGAATCTCCTCCCTGCTCTCGAAATCTTCCCAAACACAAAGTATTGAGACCGGTGTGAATCCGAACTGCTTTGGCTTCACTGGAGCAAACTACTGATGTGGGCACTGTCAAACTTAAAGCAATGACAGTACCGTTACGCAGTACTTAAAAATACTGCGGACCCTTTTGCCGCAGGAGTTGAGGATCCACAAACTTATAAATGTGTATTTTTTTAAAAAAATAAATCCATAAACATCTGCTGTAGGTCAGCGCTGGAGCCCAGACAGATGTTTAGGTGGACTTCTGGACAGCGAGTGTGGTTTTAGATGACGTTGCCTGGGTCTAGTGGAATCAGACACCGCCTGCTTATTTATCTCACTCATAAATTTTGACCTCATAGGTCAGATCTTCTTTGTCTGGACATAAATGAAGAACAGGGCTCTCTTTTTTTTTTTTTTTTTTTTTNCATTTGTGTTCACTGTTACAGCAGTCTCTGCTTCCTTGTTGCTGTGTCTGGAATATACAATTTGGACTTGATCTAAAGCCAGCATAAGCGGGAGGATAACCTCCGCCTGTCATGTTCGTCTTCATACTGACTGTCATTCACAGACTCGCAGCAGCGTGCGATGCTCATCTCAATGAGAAATAGTTCCTTTGCGTCAGTGGGTGAGCCTGATTTTTATTCATTTGTTCGTTTATTTATCTATCCATCATTCCCTCAAATTGTTTGCATAAGAATGGAGATTAAAACTTCTGCAATAATAGCTGGAGCTGAAATTGGATTCTAAGCTTCCCAGGCCATGGGATGATTAGAGTTGTCAGAGCATGTTCCCGGAGAACTCTCTCCTCGTTAGCGGCTATGATGTCCTGTGCGGGCTGTGCCCAGCCCCGCTTTCCCTGCAGATTAAGGGAAGATTGTTCTTTCATTTTCATATTCTGCATCTCTCATTTGCCGAAGTAAATAAATTGAAGCCGCTTGTGCCATTTGTCCTAAGTCTCTTTTCCAAAGAGCTACCACTGATTATTGACCTTTTTTATTTTCCATTGTTAATCCTCCCTCCTTCCTTCAGTGGTCTGTTCGTTTACTAATCCCTTCTGTCGTGTACGTAGATGTTAAGAGATGGAAATCTAATCTCAATGCGGTTTTCATTCTCTGTCTAATGTATTTATATAGATTCACAGGATATAAGCTTTTTTGTATGGGGTTCTTAGTGAAGCAGGATGCCTAAATGACCATCGCTACCTGGCCTCGCAGAGTCAATCCAGACGTATATGGATTTGGCATGGCTTTATTCAAACGCAGGCCAGGGGGTTTTTATAGTTATAAATTGCACTCTTATCCTTCCTGATAATTTCACTGAGACAGAAGTGGTCTGTTAAGAGGTTTGGAGCCTTTCCCAACCAACAAACTTCTTTAAATAGGATACAGGCAGAGGCAGCCGGAGCTCTGCTATGGAGATGGAGGCAGAGCAGGGCCTCGTGCTGTCACGTATCCATCACCCAGCAGGGTGGCTGGTGGTGATACAGACGGGATTCAGGATACCAATTTCCAGTGAAAAATCCATAGGCTTGTGGCTCTCAAATCATTTAGTAGCTGCTGGAAGCTGTGGGCTCGATCCTTAGAGGAGGAAGGCCAGATTGCCACCCCCAGCGCTGCTGTCTCGCTCGGATGCTCCCACCAGTTTCCGTGACCTCCGGAGAGGCACTCATAATCCAGATCCCAAGGTGGGAGAAGGGTCTTCTGGCAGCTCGTTCAGAGCAGAAACTTTTTTAGGTTGTTGGAACTTCCACCAAAAGGACTTTAATTTAACATGGGTGTCTTGCATCGCCCTGGCCAAGCTATGTCCTGCCTCCCAATGTTTGATATCCAGAGGAAGACGCAGGATTTCCTAAAGGCTTAACCAAACGTGCAATTAGTGAGGGCAGTTTATGCCTATGCTGAAGTTGTTCAGCTCCTTGTATAGCATTTTCTTTTTTTAGCTTGCTTGTCTCATTCTTTAAGAACTGCAAAGGGACTACTCATATGCTAATATCTCTGCTTTTGGATTGCAGCTCTAGCCTTTCCCTCTGTGAATACTCTGCCGTCTCCCTTGGGCTGTTCCTGCTTCCACACGCTCTTGTGCTCTGGGTTATTCAGTGGGTGCCATGGCCATGCATGTCATCCCCCTAGACAGGTGCCCCACCAGTGCAGACCAGTTTCAGACAGTTTCTTCTCTACCTCTGGCCCCGTTGGAGGCGTTTGCACATCTTCTGTCCCACCTGGGTGACTGGCTAAATGCTGGGGTACTGCTGGACACCCAGTGCTTCACGCAGCAGCGGTCCCCTCCCCGCCACCCCCGTGGCACACTCGGTGTCAAGCAGTGGTGGGAGCTCAGAGGGAAGATGGAGAGAACCACCGACATGCCCCAGCCCTGCAAACTGCCTGCGTGCTTCACTTGGCATCGCTCAGTGCAGCTTTGCAGATGAAGGATGCCTCGTGCTTACTCATAAACCCTCGCATGGATTGGGTTTTTGTTTCTCAGGATGCCGTCAACTCGTACGCCAGAAACTTTGGTCTCTGGCTGCAGGCGCCGCTTCTCGAGCGTTGAGTCCCAGCAGCAGGACCCACGGCTGGAGAGATGCGGCATTTTCTGCGCGACTGCTGTGCGGGCCTGGAGAAGCTGGCACAGGCGCGACACAGAGCAGCGGCTCTGCGAGGTGGGGAGGATTGACAAGTTTAACGTCACAAGCGTGTTTCCAAATGAATCTGTTGTGATAGGTATTAGTCATAAGTATACACTGCAGGGAGATTTGCATTTTATTCTCTTTATCCTACTTCAATCCTGAACAGCCCCTTCTGCCCACCCCAATTTGGCATATTTAAGGGGATTTGCTGCATTTTTAGTAATTAAAGGACCCGGAGAACAGAGAGCTCATTTGAATTGAATGATACGTGTGCACACTCCGGCCTGGATGTGCACAGCTCTTTGTGCTCGGACGCTCGCACCCACCCACGGGGACGTACCCCGCGCTCAGCCTGCCCCTACGGACGGTACTGGGGTGGTGCTGGGTGAGCCCTGGGGCGTCAGTCTGGTCACCGGGCGCGGGGCAGCCGTGCCTGTTCTGCCTTTGTGGGTTTTCTTTTCTCCCCTCTAGATTTTCTGGGGTTTCTCTGCTGCTGGCCGAGCCCCAGCGGAGCCCCCGGGGCAGGGAGGCGAGGGGGGCACGTTTGGGCTGAGTTTGGCCGTCGTGCTGCAGAGCTGCTTATACGCCTCAAACCCAGCGCGACTTACATACTAATAGTCTGGATTTATCTACTATCTGTCATACGCGGGGCTCATCGCATTTTATGACCTTTAATTAATTAAGCTTCATAAAATCCTAATCATGCAGGAATTATTAATCCTGTTTTAAATTAACTGGCCAAAGAGAGGTGAAACTTCTTACCAGCCTGCGGCTACCTGATTTGAACCCTGACGTCCTGCTGACTCCAGCCCTGCTGTAAGCCAGCAGGAGAATTTGCTTCATACAGGACTACGGGTGAAGCCTTTAGATATAAAGTTCCTGTGCTAAACTCCCCCCGCTGCAAGTGGATGCAACTGCTTTGACCCTGATCAATTTGTGCATATCTTATACTAGGACCAAACCACAGCTCTTTCTTTTGAAACAGACATTCTCAGTAAAAGCAGAAGTGAGAATTCCCTCTCCTCCTGGTTGCGGTGCCAAAAACTTTCACGAGTCCTTAATTCCTTTCGCACAAATGCAGAAGGCAGTCCTATTTTATCAGTCTTAGCCTGGGATTTCTTGGCATTAACTGACTTGTAATTTTCTTTGGGAGGAAAGTTTGTAAGTGGTTATTTAAAGCTCTGTTGCACCTCCCTTGCGAGGTGTACCATATCTCTGTCCTTCCCAAGAAGGAAGTAATTCTGATGAGAATGTGTGTTCTGGCTGCATTTCACTGAGCCTGTAGCCAGGCAGGAGTGTGGGATTACTGGTGGATGCTGTAAACACTGTATTTTGTGTGTGTTCATAATCTCCTGATCTTCACGATCTTTGCGATCTGATTTTGCCCTGAAGGGCACACGCATACAGGCGGCGGTACCCGTGACCACACGGGTGGTTGTGGACAAACTGTTTCTCAGCCAGAGAGCTAACCTGCAGATTGCATACACAAGGAATCTCACATAACGTTCTTCTTTTAATTTAAAAAACCCCAAACTTCTAAGTGAAAGTCTGCACTTATCGCATCCTTCCATGAAGAGTGTTAGATGTGAAGAAATGTATTTTGCTCAGTGACGAAGGAAAGCTGACAGCTTAGTATAACATTACTTTCAAGGAACAGGTTCACAAGGATCCCCTGTGCACGGAAACAGCCCATTCTAATACCATTTTTGCCAAAGACTGCGTTAACTGAGACACAATGTGTGTTGGGACACTGCTCTGATGTGCCACGATGCCCTCAAGTGCTTCTTGCAAGAGGCGGCCCTGACGGTGACTGGAAAGTGAGATCGGTACCCGTGTTCCTTGCATTTTGTTTGAAGCTCTAATTGCTTGTTGCGTGGCCTTGGGCAAATCCCTCTTTTCCCCTCTGCCAAAGGGTAGAGCAGAAGAAGAGGCTTCCCTTTGTTCCCTGGCACCGGCTGCCTTTACAGCGATAGGATGGAGTTGGTCACCCTTCCCGCTGACGTGGTGCCTCGTGGCCGGGCTGTAGCTGGGAGACACGAGAGCGCTGGCTCGGGGAGGGAAGAGCTCCCGCTCCACCTCCTGGCCCCGGGAGCAGGAACCTGAAACCGGCAGAGCGCAGGCAAGCCGGCACGGACAGGGGGGCGTCCTCTTGCTTGTGGCAACTTCTCATCCCAGCGAGAGGAGTTATTTCCCTGTGAACGCTGTCACAGCCCCACAGTCGACCCTGATGGGTGCCCTACTGGTTTCATCACTGGCTTTGAACTCTTAATGTAATTCAGGCTCTTGCCTCGGTCGGGCTTTGTAGAGACTTGTACTATTGGCTTCTCTAGTGTTTGCTGTCGGCTCTCGCTCTGTACCCTTCCCGAGGAAGGCATGAAGAGCTGTCAAGTGCCCTGGACAAGTGATACATTGCCCTCTCTTGCTGGTTATGAGTTGATGCTGAAAGGCTAAAACCCCACAAAGACAACAGCAGTATAATGTCCTATGTCCTCTGTGCGGCGGTTTGGTTTCATGCTTATTATAATCCACATGAGTCTATGGAATTAATCATAATGCCAGCGCTCCCATCCAGCTGCCTCAAAGCTCTTTTCAGACATTAGTCACATCAGTCTCCCAGTCCCCGTCTGAGGTGAGAAAATGCTGGCTGTTATCAGCCCCGTGTGGCTGAGAAAGCTGCTGGTCGGAGGGGAATACGTAACACCACACCGCTGGCCGGTGCAAGGGCTGCGAGTCGAGTCGCCGCTGCCCGCTCCCTGCCCGGTGCCTCGTGGGCACCACCCAGCAAAGGGCGACTCGCCGGATCCCACCCACTCCGGGAGAGGTTCCGATTTGCCTCTGGAGTGGGGCTCACCGGCCAGCTTTGGGGCTGGGGGGCTGATGAAGGCTCAGCGGCTTCCAGTGTGCTCCTGCCCTTACCTGGGGCGCCGCCAACTGCAGCGTGGTGGGGAAAGAAACAGTCGGATGTTGCCGCTTCATGCAGGGATTTACTAAGAGATGGGAAATCTTCTCTTGCGTTTTCTCCAGTTCCCTCCTTCCCAAATTTGTTGTCTGTGTGATGAGGACAGAACCTGTGCTCTGTCGTACCAAAACAGAATACAGGAAACAAATCTTACTGGGTTTGGGCCATCGCACGAGTCCTTCCGTCATGGTTTAACCCGGGCTGAGGCCAGGACACCTCCATCGCCCCACGGTGTGCCACAGGCACCGGCGTCTGGCAATGCTCGAAGTTCAGGGAAAAGCATCTCCACAGTTTTGCATTAAGTACAGTTTTTCTTGCCTTTTCTGCACTGAACAGTATTTATGTGCTTCGGGTGACTCGCCAGCTCTCAATATGTGCTGACAAATATTTCTGCGGGGGTCACGTCACCTTGAGAAATATGCTTTGCTGCACAGAGCTGCTCACCCGGCAGCGTCTCCCTCGTGAGCTGGGCCCTGGACGTTAATCTTACGGCACTGCCGAGATCTGTATCTGCTGAATGCTGTTTATAAGATTAAAGGGATATTACGAGTAACAAGTTCTATTTAGCTCTTTGATGCTATTTCTGTGCTAAAACATTTGAAGGGAGTGAAACGGGTCATAAAAAACTCCAGAAACCAAATATTTAGCGAGGGTTTTTGTAGCTGTTGAAATGAGTTAATGACATAAAGTCGGTGTGGGTCGTACCAGGTGGAGCACAGCCGGCAGAGCTGGGGAATCGCTGACGCTGGTGCGTGGGAATGGGCTCATCCCGCTTACGAAGGGATTGATGTGATGCGGGTCTACGGTCTGACCACACTGCCACTGTTTGCTGTCTTGTGTCCTCTGCGTAGGATTGGAAAATGTTTGCAGTATGGAAAACCAGTGCTGCACACGTTTGCTTTCTCCTTCCGTTTCTCCGTATCACACCTTATGCCACGGTGGAAACGATCTTGTGTCTGTCCCACCCTCTACGCGCTACCTCCAACAGAACTGGTACTTGAGAGTTCAGGGAAAATTAAACATTTTGTTATTTACTTCCTTGTGGTGATCCCTGTACACTTGGGTCATGAGATTTGATTGGCACTGGCGCAGGTTGCCCCGAGAAGCTGTGGCTGCCCCATCCCTGGAGGTGTTCAAGGCCAGGTTGGACGGGGCTTGGAGCACCCTGGGCTGGGGGGAGGTGTCCCTGCCCAGGGCAGGGGGTGGCACTGGGTGGCCTTCAAGGTCCCTTCCAACCCAAACCACTCTGATTCTATGATTACATGTTACATGTTAATAATTCATCAAATTATCCAGACTCTTAAATCCAGATATACAGGGCATTATCAGTAAAAAAAATTTTTCATCTGCATTTGTTTTTGGACATTGGTCTGTTTTAAACATTTTCATTTTTCTTACTGCTTTGGGCATACTCGGGAGACTTTTTGTTGTCTCTCGTGTATCTACAGTGTAGGTAACTAGAGCTGGGAATGTTTTCCGTTACATTTTTAAATGAAGCTTATATATATGTAAGCATGCTTATATTTGTATAAACACAAATATATACATATGTATGTTACTTAGGCTATCTTTAAACACCCACAAATTTAGATTTTGTTAAGTCAAAAAGCTGCACAGAGTGGAAACGGGAGGCTCAGAGTTAAATTATGTTGATGATTTTTGATCACAGTGAACCCGGGGACTCACAAAATAGGAATTTTATAATTAGAAATACTGTTTTGAAATTTTTTGAGAAACTGCTAGATCATACTGATAACCTTGGATTTTATTTGAAAAAGGAAGATTAACATCCTGATCACAAGGAGTAATTGTTACAATATTTCACATTGCACTGAAGCTTATTGCTAAAATCCTCTGTTTGACACTGGTGAATATTCTGCTATTTTATCATACGCTGACTTGCATAGGAAATGAGGAATTCTGTCAGGAGTGAAAAGTAACAGCGGTTTTCATTTAAAATAAATAAATAAATAAAAGCAGCCATTAGTCAAGCCACCTGGGCGTTGCTGTAATGAGGTTCTCATTGTGCCTTCTGAGCACAGTGGAGGGAGACCTGTCGGCGGGTTATTAACCAGCGCGTCGAAAACCGTGTTCCTTTCCCTATAAACTCTATAACCTTCATCGGGACTAAGACTTATCTAGTACTTGATAAAAATTGTCCCAAATTCCACAGTAAAAAGAGAAAACTGTGTTAAAGTTAAGGAAGTTGCTGACAAAGTGGGTCATTAATAATGTTGCGAGGCCTTTGTACAGAGGTGGGGGGATAAATTGCCTGTCAGAAGTTTGTAATTTCCTGGGTTTGTCACATTAATGCAGACTCTTAACCTCGCGGATTTTGTTTGCGAAACATTCAGTTGGGTTTAATTGCCTGCTTTTCTTCTATAAATCTGATCTGATAGTGGAAGTTTTAGAGGCAAATTCATTTTGTTGAAATAGATTTTCCTCTATCTTTTTTCCATTGTATTATGAATCCAAAAGGAGGGTGATGCCACTGAAGTCACAGTGAGCACTCTGGGAACTGAAATATTCTGTTCTACGCTGATGTTGGGCACAGGACAAGTTCCTGAACAGAAAAAAAAAAGGCAGCCTCCCCCATGCACTCTCCAAGTCCATCTCTAATCGGTACAATGAACACAGCTAATGAAGAACCAGTGCCCCCAGCAGTTACCGTTTGTCTGCGTACCCGGCTAGCTCCCTAAACTTCACGCTGTGCATTTACATATGCATCGGTTTCCTATAAAACGCAGAACTGGAGCAATATTTTCAATATTAACCACTGAGTACCAGCACTCCACAAATCGCCATCATTTGAAAGGTGGAACGAGAAACCGCACTGAGTGTTCAGAGTAAGTGGGGACACTCAGCTGTTTTGATGCAATTACCGTCCACAGATGCCTACAGCCCAGATCTCTGGTTTGACAATGCATGCAAAAAATGTATCTAAGTTTGTCTCCCTTGACTGAGTTGATTAAAAATAGCTTTTCTTTCTCAGCCATGATAATGCTTTTTTTTTCATGTTGCCTTGATAAGGACACAGTGAGTTTGTAAGGAAAAAGGTATACAAGAAAATTAATGAGGTTTCTCCTCTCCCCCCCAATATACGTGCTTCCACATCAATGCATAAATATCCATTAATTTACCACCTGTTTTCTTTGAACCATTATTTTACTCTTCTCCTAATATTTTAATGTTCCCCCCGGGATAGAGGTTCTCATTTCTGGGGAGCTGTGAGGTCCCGGAGAAACTCTGATGCTTCAGAGTGCGCCTCGGATGCTTGAGCTCATGGTCACTGTCCTCCCAACCTCATCTCCCCCTGTCTGCTTGCGACTGTTTCTGCATAAGCTTTAACAGCATCTAAACGTTTTGCGTAGTGTATTCATGCTATTTGCATGGCTGTAATTCTAATTATCTGGACTGTTTTCTGCCAGGCAGGTATGTTAACAAGGTGCCCAGTCCTACAGCAGTTACTACTGCAGGAAACGGCTCTCCTAATACCTGCAGTGTGTCTCAAAATTGTTCTGACATAAGATGTCTTTTGATTACCACTCTCAATCTTTATTATAACAGTTCATTTTCTTAATTACAAAATGATAGCCACGGTGCTTTTGGTGAGAACGGCAGTCAGTCCCCACTCTTCAGCGTTTCAGCCCTATGAGGAAATGCAAACTGGCTTCGCCCTGAACGCTGCCCTAACTGCGATGACACGTGTGGCTTTATTTTACACGCGCTCTTCCTCGTGAAACCTGCCACGCCAAATGGTTAAACACAAAGCGACTACAAAGTGGGATTAGTCTGTGTGGAAGCTTGGAAGGCGTTAACAGCCTCAGTGCTGGGTGTGCTGAAGGTTACCTGCCAGCGGAGCACTGGGTCCAGACTCACCTCAGCTCTAACCCCCATTATTGGGCTGAAGCTGAAGGTTTTCCTGTCCCGGGGTCCCAGCCCCTGCCAGGCGTACCCTGGGGAGCAGGGAATCGGCTCGGTGCTTCCCGAGCAGACTGAAACCACCCAGAGCGAGTGTGGGCATCTTTACTTTGCTGTCTGCGGGGCAGAAGTGCCCCACGTGTGGTAGGACCCGTAAGAAGGTTGTGGGTTTGTGTAAAGGAAGGGGATGAGAAGTGTCGTGAGTTTGTGCATGTATTCTTTATGGAGTGCACTGGGAAGCCCTAAATAGTCTTTCAGCAAACACCCCTCTCCTCCTCTCCTGAGAAGAAAAGGAGTAGCAAACTCCCTGCTGCTTCCATTCCAAAAACTGGCGATTTTCTGTTCAGCTCTTTCCCAAGATGTTGTAAATCCCACCTTCTGCTTTTTCAAATAAAATCCCATTTTTACCTCTAAGGAACGCCATTTGAAACGTACTTAGCAACCGTCAGAGTCTATTTTTAGCTTCTATCAGGGTGTAATGTACAAAATGTAATAATCTCGTGCTTGAAGCTTTTTCCCCGTCTTCCCAGAGATGTGAAATTGCTGCAGTTGAATAGGAGTGAGAGAAACTGTGTATCTCAGCTTTGCCCAGAACTCATTCTCTCTGTCTGTCTCTCAATATCTCCAGTTGTTCATGTTCACCTTTAGCAGTACGGTTATTTACGGGCAAACCCAGCTGCTCTGAATGTGCTGAACAAGGTAAACTGAGTGTACGTTTTTAGATTCCTCTCTGACCACGGAGCTCGTTGCCAAGGATATTTGTAGGACAGGGAACCAAAGAGACTCTCGAAAGAGGATGAATAAACACCTCCACGACTTCAAGAAAGGTGGGGGAATACAGGGACTGTTTGGCAAACAAAGAGTGCCTTCAACCTCTCCTGGCAGAGTGGACATGGAAAGCCGGGCTGTTGATACTAACCTTGGTCCAAAGATATACTTTCATTTTTTTATGAACGCACCGCGCTCCCTCAGACCCTGGGAACAGGGCACTTGCTGGAGGTGTCAGGTCTGCAGAAGCTCTGGGGTTTGTGTGGGGAAGATGCCTCTTCCATTAATCTGTCCGTGTTGTCTGAAGCAAAGTAGGAAGGATGAACTTACTGCAGTAGAACTGGGTTGGGACACGAGTGTTCCCAAATTACTGCTGCGGTATACTGTGTGAGACCTTGGCTAAATCATTACAGTCGTTAACCTTCATGTGATTTAGTTCATCGCTTTCAGCTCATATTTCTATCCTTTTTTCCAACTCTTAGACAAGGCTGTAATAAAGACAAAGTTTGCCTGTCACGATGTTCATAGGCTTCAGGGCACTCGTCCGGGGGTAAGCTCCTGCGCCTGCTTGGCGGCTCAGGGGCTTTGTTGGACAGCATCTAGCCTTCCTCTTCGGTATCGGGATCGTCTTGCTAACGTGAGCCTTTCAAGCCTTGGTTGTGATTTAATGCTGTCGTTTGGTGAGTCTGAAAGGCCTCATCCAGCCCGATGCTATTTGTCCGTGATGGCATACCTAAGTCATCAGACACGAAGAAGCTGACCACAGCTTCGGTCCACACGGACGGACACGTATGGAAGTGTCACTATTTACCCAGGGAAGCTAGTTCAGGCTGTGGACTCCCAGGGCTACAAACAAGACAGAAATACTGGAAAGAGGGGAAGCCTGCTAAGGTCAGTCCTCTCCCTGGAGCCGCGGGATGGATGTGGCTCTGTGCTGTGTATTTCCTATCGCTTTGCTCATTCGAGTTCTGAATGGCAGAAGTGATGGGGCTCCCATTGCTCCCTTCTGGAGCTCAAGTGACCTCCTGTGCCAGATCAGAAATAGACTTTAAATAATTCATTGAATAAAGTCTAGGATCTTTGTAAATGTCTGTCTGATTCTCCTCGCTCTCTATTATTCCTGGCTTCCCTACCAACCCATAGAGCACGCAGTCCCCTCTCTCCCGTCAGCCCATCTACATTGCCTCCTTTCACTCACAGATCATCGCGTTTCTTTGAGCATTACTTGAATTTTTCCCTTTTCTCTTGAATGAGGGAATTATTTTACCTAATAATAAGACTTCAATTTCCCCATTCGAGTGTGCTTTGCTCTGATCTGAAAGAGGACATAGACATTAACTTCCTCCGCCTGGAACTCGCCTTACATCAGAAGTCAGCGTGTTAAAGCAAATTGCATGGTACTGTAAACATCTAGAATCAAGCTCTGTTCTCATTTGTATCCATGCAATCACGCTGAGTAAAATTCAGCCTGTAGAGCTTAAAGACATGCGCTTTTAATCCTATGCATTTTGTAAGACTAATAACCTGCCTGGAGGCTTGAGGGCACGCAGCCTGATTGGACAGGGTAATGTAGGGTAGC
Source organism: Himantopus leucocephalus (assembly GCA_003993805.1). NCBI lineage: Eukaryota > Metazoa > Chordata > Aves > Charadriiformes > Recurvirostridae > Himantopus > Himantopus leucocephalus. The sequence continues at coordinate 5,760,736 of RSEF01000026.1, read as the reverse complement.
AAAGCACGAGGCAGAGTTCTGAAACATAATTCTGGATGGGAGAAAAATATAGGGAATTTGTTAATATTCCTTAATTCCAAGCACTCTTGCAGTCGTGTCCTCATTACCAAAAGGGATGAATTTGTTTATGCTGTTTAGCTTCAGGCTGGAAGGGAACATAAGATACGTTTCTTTGCAAAGATACATTCCTTTTTTATTTGATGGTCTGAAATTAAATCAGAAGGAATGTTATTTAATCAGTGAGAAAAGAAAGAACGAAATAATACACAGGCATCCAATAAATTCGTGGTTGTCACTTTGTGACATATGAGGTCCCCTGGGAAGTTGGGAACCATTTGGAGAGCATCAGGCTCGTAGTCTCTCCCTGCGTGGCACAGGTTTCAACACCTGAGACGGAATTCCTGAATGGCCTCGCACGTATGCTCCCTGCCTCGGGGAGACACAAAACTACAGTGCTTTGTTTTTTTATACTGGTACAAACTTGAAATGATTTATTTCCATCACAATTCTACTGACTTTCTCACTTGTGGTGAAGTTAGGCCAGAGATCTATACCAGGCTAAGCAGAAATAAACTGTATCTTCCTTTTAAGCATCCACAAAACCTGGTGTGAGCTCCAATTTTCTCCACCGGATGAAATAATTACTCTAGGATGCTGTGGTGAATTTGCAAGTCATTAGTTAACTTGCAAGCTATTTTATCTTTTCTCTTTATTGTAGAGATTAGAACCAAAGAGGTACCCGCATTGATAAATAGTGAAGTCCTGGTGGTGGTACCTGCCAGAATGTGTCTTGTTCTGTGGCTGCAATAGACTTGAGTTTTCTTTTGAAAATGACTTTTTTTTTTTTTTTGTAATACAACCTTACTCGTTTGTGCGGATTACAGCATTCCTGGTGGGTGTGTGTGTACAGGAGAAAAAGAAGCTGGAGTCAAACCCAGAGCCCTTTAAGTAACAAAACAACAACACAGAAGTAGAATGGCGTTGTAGCTCATTTAAGCCTCACTGAAATTTCCATTGTGCAAGCGTTTAAATGTTGTAGTTACTGTGGCACATCTCATTTTACTTCATTCCCTGGTGGATGTTTCCCTGAGAATTTGGTACAGATGCTGAACAATAAAGCCCATTGCAAATTGCTTTCCAACTGCTAGGTAATTACAGCAGATTTTATGCTAAATGTAAAGAATGTACTGCTATTTTTTAATAAAGGGAACATCTTTTCTTATCTGATGCTTTAATACTGTCTCATTTGTCTTACTTCCCAGCTGAAGGATAACTTCCAGTCGTTCACGCCCCGCGGAGCCGCCTGCCTCTCCCTCCTCTGCTCCAGAATCTGCATGTTGCGATGATCAGCTGGAAGTTCAGACCCTTTGTGTGTTTAGTAAGTAACTTTAAATATTTAATGTGACTGCACTGAGGCCGTAGAGCATGTTCCTATCTGTACCTGTTACCAAATCGGTCAGAATATTTGGTTTCAGCAGGCTTCCAGGATTAACTCCGCGTTTTGTCACGTTTGTCAGTGTTTACAGACATGAGCAGGGACGTTATAATCTCTCATATACCAGGCGCAGTAAACACGAAGCTCTTCATCCCTTCTTAGAGGGAGGTTTCTCTCAGGGCCTCTGTGCGCAAAGGAGCGTCAGGAGGAGTGTCGGTGACGCCTCTGCGCGGCAGGGCGGATGGTTGGGACGGGTGGGATTCGATTCGTGGGGAGACACTGCCGGCAGAGTGGCGTGTGGGGAAATTCAATATCGAGAGCTTCGCCGTGCTGTGTAGTGTGGCACAGGCACCGCAGCCATCGAGAGCGCGGTGACAAACGTCCTCCCGCCCCCATCCCCGGCAGAGCTCACTGACCCCGGCGTCACGTCTGAGGTCTGCGGCTCCGGTGCCTCCGAGCTGGGTCGGTGCAATCCCGGGGAACGCAGGAGCTGGGGGGGGTTCAGGGATGCGTGCCTGAGCCGAAACGCATTTGAAACCGAGCGGGAAACTGGTTCCTGGAGAAAAGGAACTGCCTGTGTGTCCGTGCCTGCAGGGCTGGGCACGCGGGATGGGTGCGAGCAAGGGGAGAGCAACGGGAACAAGCTCCAGGACTCGCTGTTGGGTATAACTCCTTCTCTGGGGCCTGCTCATCAGAATCTCCTTCCATTAGCAGTGCTTTGTTATACTCTTGCAGTGAGCACCTATGTTTTGTCACAGCAGAGGTGACAACGTGTTACTGAGCTCGGCGCGAGGCCGGGGGAGGGATGCTGCTGCTGGTTCCTCTTAGGTGGACGGCTCTATAGGCTCAGTTCCCTCACGCACCCTCAGAATAAATATTCTCCCTCGTTTTCATCCCTACTGTTGGCAGTTATGGAGAGCACAGCCCCCCCCGGGCTGGGGAGAGGACATGGAGTATTAATAGGTTGAGGTACTAATGGCTTTGAGGGCGGTGGAACGTGAGAGCTGGAGAAGCTCCGTTACGGGGCCGTGGCAAGCAGCGTTGCTGCTCTGCTCGCGCTTCGGTAGTAAAGTCAGAGGAATGCGCTCAACGCTGCGCTCTTGGAAAGCAGCTGTGTGCTGTGCCGGGCTGGCGGAGGGGGCAGCGCCGGGAGCCAGGCGGCGCTGGTGCCATCGCACCCCGCTCCCACCGCCAGCCCCGCTGCCAGCGCTCCCGCACGCTGCGTGGCCTTCCCGTGGCAAACCGCGAGGGTTTGGGGCTGCAGTCATCCGCGCTTGCAGATTTGCAGCGGGGATCTATTGTAGGCAGGCAACTGAAATGTATTTTAAAAATGTGTCAGTCATTAGAATCTAAAAATTGATCTGAGCCCACACAGGGAGCAAGTGCACAAGAGTGAATCAGAGTAACACGTTGATTAAATGTAGTATCTGAGAGAGCGAAGTTACTGCGTTTTAGACCATTATAACCCCTGAACTGATGGAAGAAAATAGGATACAAACTCAATCCCAGCCTCTAGGAATCTGCATTTCTAAACTGCATGGGAATCAGGCAAACCTAATTTAAAGATGATTTCCAAGAGGAGGTGCAAGTGTGAAACAAAATATTTAGCATTTCTGTGAAGGAGGGAAATAGTCATGCAGAGGCCATTGAGACTATTGTATAAAGTGATGTTTACAGGTCTCTTGGGAAAAAAAAAGAAAACAAATATAAACAAATTAGCCTAGCTAGTAAACCAGAATTTGTTGTTTAATTCTGTGCAATTACTTTGACATCTAGTGTGATAATGGAGAAATATTATAAGAATATGAAAAAGTAAAGGTAGTCAAGGGTAAAATTAGTGGCGCGTTCATGCATTTCTGCGTGCAGAAGTAGTAAAACCTGAAGCTGTAGCACTGGAAAATGGAACTTTGATAAAAGCCTGTAAGTGCCATCAGTGCTGGTCACTGAGAGAACTCAGAGGAGCTGGAAAAGCCCTGGGCAAATCTTTGGAGAAATCCGAGTATAATTTGAAAACTTAAAAAGGGAACTCCTTTAAAGGCAAAAGCAACATGCTCTCTAGCCGCTGCCACCAGGAGCATCCTGCGGCCGCCTGAGCAGTGCCATGGACAGGTCGGGCGCACTGCCCACGGGCACCGCCGGCCCTCGTCCCACCCGCGCGGGTCTGGGATGTTTCCCAAGTTGCCCAGTACTTTCTGGTGGTGGTTTCAGTTGTGTGCTGCAAGTACTTTTCCAGTGGTTCCCTGACAAGAGGTGGGATGGCGTACGGGATTTGTTTAATAACTGGTTAGCTATTCTTAGAGAGAGCCACGTGCTGGTGAAACGCACGGCAGCAGCCCGTGGTGCCAGAATCTGCCTGCAGTAAAGGCTTGTGCACCAGGGCTGGGTGAAACCCGCGCTCAGGCCTCTGGGTGTTGTAGTGAGTTTTAAACTGAATCTACCCTGTTGCTATTTATGACCTCCTTTATCTATTTCCCATTAACTTTTATAAGACTGATTGATGGGACTGCAGAAGCAAAGAGGTGCAAACACCACAGTGTGATTAGTGCAGAGGTTTCGAGCTCCTGTTAGTCTGCTGCCCAGACAGAGGAGCACCACCAGATTACTCATCCGGGCGGCTCTCCCTCGAGGTCCCCGGCTGTCCTACAACAGACCTCCCAGAGCCTGGGAATGCCAAGGCACGTCGGCATCCACCGATGTGACAAGCAGCTCTGGTAGGCAGCCAGAGGTCTGACCTGCTCCCCTGCCGGTGCTGGCAGAGGTGGCAGATAAGATTAAATAAGACAAGAAGAGATGAGATAAGATGAGGTGAGATAGGATGAGACAAGGGAGAGCACTCCTGCACTCCCACCAGGTGACATTATGTTCAAAGCAAACACCCCCGTGGCTCAGGAGGCAACAGAAACCCTGTCCAGATACTTTCTGGCTTCCAGTAACACTGCTGAGTAGTTGAAATGTGCAATTTAACATATGGCTAATAAACTACTAATTAAAACAAATAGGAAACAGTCAACTAATCAAATCTCCTTGTTGCCATATGGCAAAAATCCCTGGCCGCCTCCGAGAGAGGAGTCACCCAGCCCGCGGTACGAAGAGGGCCCCGGTGACTCAGCGGGGGATTAGGGTGAAGCAGGGAATTTGGGATGATTACTCATCTAGTTGTGTCAAACACCAAAATCTCCTTTTCTCTATTACTTTGGTTGCTGTGAGGCTGCATCACCTCCCATGGTTCCCCCTCGTGTGACCCGCAGGATGGGTCCGGCGCGTGCCCCGACCTGCTGCCCCCCCCGGCTCCCACCGGCGGGAGGCGATGGGGCGGTGGGCTTCTCCTCGACTGCCACATCTTTCGAGGTGCTTTCACCCGCATCCAGGCTACTGAGAGGAACGTTTGAGAAAAGTCTTGTGTGAGAAAATACCTGTGAGCGGTCAGCTGGGAAGCACGTGGGTGCTGGGAGTCCCGGCAAGCAGAGCCGTCCCCCTGCGGCTGGGGGTGCCTGGCATCCCACCGGCATCCCACCGGCGTCCCAGGCTTCCAGATGAGAGGAATGTTACTGGAGAAGAGCTCGACAGCAATTCACAGGCTGGGATTTGCCTGCCCGATGATGTGGTTGAGAAGCACGGCGTGCTAGCGCGCGTGGCAGGAGAGCAGCCAGGCTGAGGATAATTCACAAGCAGGAAAAAGGGCTCTGAGTGATTCAGCAAGAATTAGCTCTGCTCCACGCATGGGCTCGATACCGTGTGCGAGTGAGAAAGACATCAGCTCCAGAGCTGGGAGGGTATTTAAGTCTCTCTGGCCCATTACATCTTTGGCATTTCTATCTAGGATGCTGACAGTAGGTTCAGTTATTGTGGCGACATTGTGATTGGCTTTTTAGTATAAAGAACAGTATGTAATGACACTGTGTCGTGTTTTACATACAGTAAGCGATTATAGTCAGACCGTCCTATAGGGAGAGAAGGTTGGGTAATTAAGCTACATCTTAGTCAATGATATGAATTAAGAACAAAACAGGATGTTTGCCCCGTCTCTTTTATTAACTTACTTCATCTGTGTAATGGCAGCAGCTGGATGACTCACAGCCTTCGCTGAGGCACAAAGACACGATGGTCACGTAGGCTCCCGAGCAGCAGAGCACCCTGAACCCGCGCAGCCGCGGCCCTGGTTTAGCACTGTAGTCAGTGGATCATTTTCTGCATGTTTGTACCCCAGAGATTTAATTTGAAACCATTTGCAACAGATGAGCTTTAAACTGGCATGATAAGAGACAATATAGATAGTAAATCCTCCTATGAGTCATGAAAGCTGTGTGTCCCTTTCTAAATTTATGCGTTCCTATAGAAGGTATCTTTTATCCTCTCTTGAATAGTACTTTCTAGTTCTTAAATGGAATCATCATTTATAAAGAAGCTATAACTGGATTTTTTCACACCTTTTAACCTTGTCTTGGTTCAGATTTAAGTCATGTCACTGGGGGATATGAATGCGATGAAAACTCGGTGTTAACAGATCATAGCCAGGAGATGTAGGAAAGGTCATTTTCTATGGGGATGTAAGGTCAAAGGTGACCAAAACATGGATGGTGGGAAAGATTTCTGCAGTGAGAACTCATTGCAGAGTTTTATTTGACTTCTTTTTGCAGATGGCTAGTAGGAGACAAAGCTTGATAATTCTTCATGAAGCGACAGAATTATAGCAAAATGTAACAGAAGTGACTGAACTGCCACAGGGAAATGCTGGGCTGAATCCATCAAGACCCTCAGTGTCCCAGCCATCATCCAGCAAAGCACTTAAGCACCTGCTTTACTGTAAGCACCGTTTAAATCAATGCTGATTTGCTTTGCTGAATCAGGAACAGAGTTCAGTATAGTTCAGGAGTCAGTCTACGTGCCCCTATTTTTCATCTGCATAGTGGGTCCCTTCCACTTTCAAATCCTCTCCTCTTGAACCCTGGGGCCTCGGGAGCAGAGATTATCTCCCGGCAGCTACTGGTGACATCNATATCTCCCGGCAACTACTGGTGACATCGCCCGCAGGCTGGTAGTGGAGAAAAAGGGTAAACCAAGTCACCTAATAAATAACGGTAGTAAAAAGAGGTGACCGAATTTGATAGAAAACACTACTGTTTTTCAAAACTAAGCAAATCAGTCATGAGCCCGTTCTCGTTCTGCCTTATCTCCACGTGGCCGGGTGGTTTGCCCTTTGCTGCTCAACGGCCAGCACCAGGTCAGCACGATGTTCCCTTTTTGCCTCAAAAGCTGTTACTGCATCCCTGATCTCCTATGGCCCATCTTGTGTTAGTTTACTAGCGCATTCCGCCTTGCTTCTCCCACTGGGCATTTAGGTGCCCAGAGTCTGGCAAGACTTCTGAAATTAATTACTTTCTCTTATTTACAGCTATAAATAGCAGTGCTGGTCTGTGAGTGATGGGTTACAGAGGAAAGGGACGTCCCCTGGACTGATCGGTTGCATAGGCATTACGAAAACATTGTGTAATCATATATATATGGATATAGAGAGAGATAAATATCACACACACAGTTTCCTTCAATGAATGTGAAACCATGGAAGGGTAATTTAGTCACATTAAATAAGTCTTATCCCCCAGGAATGGACTTTCTGTGGCTGGACCTCGAGCTTTCACCGCCATCCAAAACTTAGCTGCCATCTCTTCTTCCCCAGCCAGAACAGAAGCCAAATGCTTAAACCTGCGCCATATGCTCTCTTTTAGCTTTTACTTTTGGACAGAAGTCAGGTCCCCAGCGATTGCCTTCTAAGTGGGCCAGACAAGCACGGAGCCGACGGGATGCCGCTGCAGGCAGGGCTGCCCTCCCAAAGGAGCCGCAGGAGATTGAGTTTTCCTCCCAAGGGCGCGTCTGGGCCCTCGGAGGGGTGAGACAGGCTCGTTTTCCACTCGGAGCGGGGTTAGCACCAGGCACGCTGCCTGGAGCTCGCGCTGGGTCCAGAGGAGTCACCCAGCAGGAGATGCGTCTGTTCTGAGCGCAGCTCCCAGGGCTGCCCGGGGGCCGCGGGAGCCTCGGGAATCCTCGGGAGCCACCTCGCTCCCTGCGGTCTGCAGCCTCACCGGGAGCTGCTGTGCCCCGGGAGCTGCCTCTCCTCCCCGACCCCGCGGCACAGAGCAGACCCCGTGCGGCTGCCGCCCCTCCGGCCCGGGGGCAGTTGCCGTCTTGTCCTCTGAACAAGCCCAGCGCTCGGCTCCTGCTCCCTGAGGAGCCTCCGAAAGGAAAGTGGTGTGACTCAGGCTGATCAGGAGCTGAAAACCATAGAACCATAGAATGGTTTGAGTTGGAAGGGACCTTAAAGCCCACCCAGTGCCATCCCCTGCCCTGGGCAGGGACACCTCCCCCCAGCCCAGGGTGCTCCAAGCCCCGTCCAACCTGGCCTTGAACACCTCCAGGGATGGGGCAGCCACAGCTTCTCGGGGCAACCTGCGCCAGGGGCTCACCGCCCGCACAGGGAAGAATTTCTTCCTCATATCTCATCTAAATCTCCTCTCTTCCAGTTCAAAGCCACTCCCCCTCATCCACAGGTATTGGTTTTGCGACAGATCTGTGCTAGAAACCGCATAATCCCCCGTGAGCTGTCGGGGGGGGGCCCTGCTCGGAGCCCTACAGAACCACAGTTTTCTGTAGGTGCCTCTGCCCCCTCCTCAGCGCGCTCTGCCCAGTTTCAGGCCACGCTTTTTGTTTTATGGTTTTGGTTTTTCCTACCTAACTTTTTACGGGATCCTGCACACATTAGTTTCTGCTCAGGGTGCAGAGTGCTCGTCATCAGCTCTCTGAGATGAAGTAGAGACCAATGAAGATGCAGTCATTTTATTTTAATCGTTTCTAAGGCATGAGAGACCTCAGCTGGGGTCTAACCGCTTCTCACTTAGTCCTGCCCCAAAGTGCTGGTCTGTCTGGGAAAGGTCCATAGTGCGTCCGCGATGCTGTACGTGGTTCAGCTCCCTGGGTTTGTAGCCAAGGCTCTGGAATATTTGCAACTGGTGCTAAAACCGTTCGGTTCGTTGTTATCTTTCCCTGTGCAAGTGACTTTAGAAAGAGCCTGGGTGAGTGTGCAGGGGCTCTGCCAACACATTCGTTTTGCATTTCAGCCATATAAAAAAAGATATTTGGGAGTGAAAAAAATGCTGGTGGATGTGAAAACATGTGGCCACAGGACTCCAGACTCATCTAGTGTTCTCTGTGCTCTGAGGCTTGAAGGGAAGATTTGAAGAATGACAATGAGGTCATTTTTTCAGATATTCACAGACTGCTCTTCAATGTTTGATGAGCAGCATGAGGCTCTTGATGAAAATGGCTATGGAGTTTTACAGATTTTTTCAGTTTTCTTTAATTTTTATTTATTCCAGACTCATAAGGTGTTTGGAGAGCTGATTTTGGCTTTCTGAAAGCCTGTCTCCACAAAACCAAGACTGTATGATACAGGTCTGTCCTTGCCTCACTCTTCCTGGCGGTGTCTGAAGCGGTGTGCGGTGAGCGATAGCCCAGTGCTCCCAGTAGCGCTGCAAACGCTCAGCAAAAGTGATCAGATGCCTTTAGTATCTCCAGTGGAGAGTTTGCCTCACGCCTGGTCCATGATTCAGTAAAAATACCCTTGCATAAAATATTTATGAAATACAAAGGACGATTTAGGCCATCAAATATCGGGCTGCGTAACGATGTGTTTATTGGCATTGCGGAGTGCTCCGTAGTGCTGGAAATCTGTTTGTAAGAGGCACACGATGCTGCTGGAGGCCAAGCAGCTCTGGCACGTGGCCCTGCTCGTTCAGCTGGGCGGCCGGAGCCCAGTGCTGCCTTTCCATCCCTGCTCCCCCGTGGCAAAACGGCCGCCTTCACATCTCCAGGCAGTTCCTTCTTGGTTCCTGCCAGGCAGAGGAGCGGCCGTGACCAAGGCAGGGGTCGGCTCCTGCGGTGACGCCAGCCGAGGGCGAATGGGTGAGATGCTGCTTTCTGCTCTGGACCAAGTCAAAACTTGTAGTCCAAGTGAGAGTGGGTTTGGGACCCCCCTCTCTCTTCTAGCGCGCCCTCTTCTCCCAGAGACCTAGCTTGGGGTTTCTGCTGCCTTCACCTTCCTCCATCCTGGGCTGTTTCCCCGCTCCCAGTGCCTGGGGCGTTCGTGATGGTGTTCCTGGGGCGCAGTGTGTTTCTGGGCGCTGTGAACACCCCACGGACCCCCTGCGCCGGGGCGGGTGCTGCTGGGCGGGAGGTTCCCCCCGCTGAGCCCAGGCTGTGGATGCGCCGTTGCAGGACGGCCGCAGGAATCCCTCGTGCTGTACGGCCGGGGGAAACTCCACCGCCTGTTCTTTGAAGTTCTCCGGGTTTCTTTCATTATACCTGTGTTTTATTCCCTTTGGCAAACACCAGTTTCGCACAGAGCGGCATTCATTCCGGAGCCTTAACCTGCTCCCTGCTGGGTTCAAAATTGACAAAACTCTACCTGACTATTAGCAAGGTACATAATACAGCAGCTAAAAATAGAACTGACAAAGGCTCTCCCTGAAATAGTACCAGCATGGGGATAAAATCAATGTCATTTCTTATACGGTTCCTTGACAGGCATTTGCTAGAATAGCCTTATCTGCCCCTGTCAGTGGTTCTCAGATACTTCTCGATTCCCGTTAGAAAGCGCGGAGCCGTCGGTGCCTAACGCAGAGCACAACTGGATCCCTGGCCTGACCCCTCCCCGGGAAAGAGCCTTCTCCCTCCCTTCAGGGTCTGAACGTGTCCTCCCACATGAGATCGCGCTATTGAGATTTGCAGTGGTGCAGCTTGGGTTGGTATTTTTTCTGAAATTATATTGTTTCCTTGTGTACTTTTTAGTGAAGGTATTTGCTTCTATCTGGTAAGGCGCAGTATCCTTTTGGCATTTCAGAAGAGGTGGGCAGGATGAATTATTCATTTTAAAAGTGTGTGACATTATGATGGAGCTTCAGCAAAGTACATTTAAACATTACAAAATAGGATGAATCAGTTTAAACTCATCTGAGCTTATCATATATCAGATAAAATGACTGATATAAAGGCTAAAAAGGAATAAAAAAGCTCTTCTCAAACCATTTCTAAATCAGACTCCAAAACCATACCAAATATGAAAGAGGGTTTATTTTCAGATCTTTTAATGCCAAGAGGTTTAGGGAAAATTGATGAAAATACAGGGTTAAACCCCGCTTTGCTAGAAAGTGATGCGACTATTGGAACTGCGCTGATGTGCGTCCCTGAAAGGGGCAAAGGGGAAGGTGGGGACAGACCACGGGGACTGCTGGGTCACGGAGGAGCCAGGTTCCTCGGGAGAACTCCTGTACAGAAGAAAAGAAAAGGCTCTGGTCAAAGCCTAGAGAATAAGGTGGTAAAAGACGGCAGTAGGGATCTCATGGCGGTGCCTCAGGAGTCTCCTTAGACTTGTGTCTGCTCAGACTCCTTTATTCTGAAGTGGTGGTTTTTTCTGAAAACACAATTAGTGTTTTCCTAAATCCTTCTGCAAAGTCTTTCTCTACGTGCATCAAATAAGATGGATCCCTTAACCTGTGAAATGCATGTCTCGAAGTATAAAGCATTGGGAATAGGATGTTTAAACTCAGAATTTATTACAGCCCTCATTATTTTGATGAAAATCCTGTGTCTTACAGTCAGATTGTGGGGGAAAATCCTCTCTAAATAGTCCTTTATTTCTACTTATGATTCCAGAGTTCCTACTTATTGTGATGCTTTAAATATTGCTCTTTTGCTAACCATCGTTGTGCTTCCCTCCTGGGCATCGGGATGCCCTGAGGCTGCTGTCAGGCTCACTCCCCGCTGGAGCCAGCGTGCAGGAGTTCGGGTGCCCGGGCTCCTGCTCGGACCTGGCTGCGTGCGGTCCGTGTCGCAATTCCCTCTGGGTCAGGGAGGCCAGGCTGGGATTCAGCTGGAGCCTTCCTGCACATTTTTCCGTTTTGATTTCCCATAATGCTAAAACATCAAGGCTCTGTCACATTGCTCCATCACTTTTTTACTATCCAACCAACTGAGGTCTTTCTGGCCTCAAACTGNACCTTCCTGCATATTTTTCTGTTTTGATTTCCCATAATGCTAAAACATCAGGGCTCTGTCACATTGCTCCATCACTTTTTTTACTATCCAACCAACTGAGGTCTTTCTGGCCTCAAACTGAACTTAAAATCCTTCTCCCAGCAATACCTTTGCTGCAGTAATAACACAGATGCTGTCGCAAGCGCTGCAACATGTGCTTTCTGTTTCCTGCGCAATTAATGTAGCTGTTCGGCTTTCCCAAAATCCTCCCAAGGACTCTCTTAAAGCTGCATGACGATAAGATGTAAAATCAAGGTCTGACCCCTCGCGATCATTAGGATGAGAGGGAATGTAAACAGCGGCGGCGCTGTGAGCTCCGGCAGTCCGTCCGGCTCAGCAGCCTGTCGTTCACAGTGGTGAACGCGAATTGCTGCTGGAAAAAGAGCCCCTGAGCAGGCAGTGAGGGGAAAACCTACCACCGAGGACGTGTTTCTGTTACTTCAGAAGAATTATAACCTTTTCTAAATTCACATTGTATTTTTTTGACACCAATTCCCAGTTTTGATAGAGATGTTCGTTCTTTCTGAAAAGCAAGCTGAACTCTTACTCCCAGTGATGTGTTGTGGCATTGAATCTCCGAGGTTAATTATGTGGAGAAGTAGCCATTGATCTGTTTGTTGAGTTTGTCGCTTCAGTTCGAAACCTTTCAGCCCCCACCCCTCTTGTGTCCTTAAGACCAATGGGAATTACATGTTCCTCATCTGTTGCTCTTTACCATTCATTACAGATGCACTTTTTAAGGATACAGAAATATTGCAATCCAATCAGATTTAAGCTCCTGTAATTGCATTCTGCCAAGCTAAATTTCCTTGCAATTTCAATTGGATGCAGTGTTATTCATTAGGTGAGGTCCTAATCTGCTGTACCGTGTTGCTGTGCAACAACTGCTGCGATTAATCCCCTGGGTCAGGAAACTGATACAGTCCTCCTGTATATTTGTAATTTGTAAAGTGGTAATGGTTCTTTTTCAAGGAATATTACTTAATATTTAATAACAGTCATGCTAATGGACTCCGCATTTGCTACAATTAAACACTTGGAAGAGTGGATTGTAAACTCTGCATTCAGCTAAGTATGGCAATTTTTGAGACTTTGTACTTCAGGACGTGAATAGAAAAGTAGGGTAATACGATTCCTATGCAATTATGCATTGCGTCCACATACTGCAGCTGCTGAAAGCATTTATCATAATTAATGTAACCACACTGATTATCAAAGGATGTTTGTATAATGATTGATTTGTCACTTGTTGTAAAGCCGTGCAGGACATCAGAGCACAAATTACACCGATTTACAGTAACGGTATGTGCTTTTAAGTGAAACCCTTCCTCAGAGGGGAATCCAGGGCTCTGCGGCTCATCCCTTGCTCTCTGGGTCCCTCGGAATCATTTCTATGTGATAAAATAGAATTAGGAGAATTACTGTCAATAGTAGGCTTGAAGGAAGGGACAGCGCTCCCAGAGATGCTTACAAGAAAACAAAAATCTTTCTTTCCTCTCATCAGATCAAAAGAGAAACTGCAAATGGCATTCAGCCTGCGACGAGACCTCCGGAAGGGTTTGAAGTCCCCCGGCAGCTTTCCACCATCACCTTCCATTATTGCCTTTCCTATTTTTAGTTGAATTTCCAGGTTTTCCCAAGCCAATTCTTTTCAGCCATTCAACATTTCTCCCCTGTCAGAGGGAAGGATCGCTTTACAGGGTGTTGCCATGGAAACACCTGCTGGATACGGGATGGAGATGGGCGAGGATGGAGCAGGGCGAGAAAAGGAAACGGCGAGAGACCGAAAAGCGAAGGCGCAGGAGCCCCATCGGGTTTCTGCCCTTTGCAGGGCAGCTTGCAGCAGTGAACACAGTTTTCCCTGGATTTATTTGCACCTGTCAGAACTTTGTGTCAGAACTAGGGAATTCGGCACAGCGCTGCGCAGGCAGTAAGGAAAAAAAGACAAACGTTATCCCTGGTAATTTCATACACCCCCTCCAAAGTCAGTATATGATTTTTCTGTGGAAGTCTGCTCCTGACCTGCTCGAGCCCTTGCCCTTACGCTCTCCGCGGCCGTGCACGGCTCCTTCCTCGCGGGTTGTCTTGGCAACCCCTGATATCTCCAGAGCGGACGAGGCAGCAGCCGGGCAATGGGCAGAGATTTCCTAGAGTGACACTTCGCGCCCAGACCATTGCTAGAGGTGTTTTTGTAGGGGGGAGGAAGTGGGCGAGTGCACTCACCGCGATAACTTATGTTAATTCCAAAATTAAAATATTTTTAATTTTGAGTGTGCACATTTTACATTACTGACTGCAAAACTGGTGCTCAGTTCCTCCATCTGACAGCCTGATCCAGGGCTTACTTGAGTCAACAGGAGTCTTTCTGTTTTCCTCAGCGATCTTTGGCTCCAGCATTACCATAAAAGCTTTTGGATCAAAGCACACATTGTGCAGAAAGTCAGACAGGTATAAAGAGCATCTGTTGTGTTGAGTCATTTGAGTTTGTGCCACGCTTCAGACCACTTGTGGATAAGCTCTCAGCTTTCTGCTGTGTATATACCAGTTTAAACTGAGCTTAATGTCTGCCTCTCTAATTTTAAGCAGAGGGAAAAATATTACCTGCATTTATGCTTCTCCAGCATCATGGGCTTCACAGAGGTTGTGGGAGTGTAAGTGCTGAGCGCAGGGCAGAGAGTTTAAGGAGGGCTCTAAGATGACAAACTCACTGTTCAGTGCTTCTGCTGCCTGGGCAGGACACTTTGGGATGTCAGCAGAGAGATCAAAAGCCACTGGATGATTGTTGGGGGTATGGCCACGGATGGGCGGATGGCTTGTTACACGGATGACTTCAAACCATGACTAGTCTCAGATGTCTTGAGACCTGATATCCTCTTAAGAAATATCATCATGTCTGTGCGGTTTCAGAGTTTTCTCCCTTTTCTTGTCATATTCAGAAATTTAAATTTGCACTTCTCGGGGAGAAGTGCTGTCCTGCCATTAGGTAATGGCCAGAGTAGGATGAAGACGTGTAAGTCACCCTAAGGATGCACCAGCTTCTTCAGGGAGGCTGTGGTTGTCCTTGCTGACAACTTGCGGAGCCAAAGCAGCCTTTTCCTTCAGAGTTTGGCTGCCCAGTTGCGTTACCTAAAGCTAACAAACCTGGGTAGCTCCGAAATGCAGTTATCCACTAGAAGGAAAATCCTTCTGGGACCTGGGTTTGCAAACTGACTCCCTGTCATTGTTACAAACCACCTGCTATGTGTTCAGAGAAGGTACTGCAAGAAGTTGAGCACTAAGTCTACGTTTCATGACTTTTCCCTATATTTTCTGGACATCCGTTATCCTGCTTTGATCCCTTCTGGTGTCACATTTTCCCCATCACTAGGTTTGCCTCTCTGCTGGGAACCTGAAATTGTGCGCTCAACTATAGGGTTCAATTTGCCTTTTATGCCTCCTGCAAATCTTATTAAGTCCTGTTGTATTAAATGGGAGAAGCATGCAGTTAAGTCTGTGGTTTTCAAAATGCATTAGACTTCTTTTCAAGTATGCAAAGTGTAAATGGATTTTGTGCTTTGGGAATGTAGCAGTGTGTTTACAATTTTGGTTAGATAAAAGGATGCTGAGATGGCCTTTAACATTGATTTGGTGTTACGTTTTTCTTGGCTTTAATATAGCCTTAGAGGTTCTTTTAGCATTTTGATTTACAGAATAAATCAGAAAATGAGTTCTATTTTATTTATCAGTCAGTAATGTGCTTTTTCTTTCTGTTCTTCCTCAGTGCGGTTAGCCCTGAAAATAGTATCCTGGCTAATCTCATTAGGTCAGGTTTTCTTCTTGCAAGGTTTCTAATGTAGGATGGTTTGGAACACTGAGAAACGGACTTCCTGCAATGTTTGGGTGTTTTTCTTGTGAATCCAAATCAAACCAAGCAGTTTAGTGAGCCATGAAGAGTATACATTAAACCTAAGCCTTTTTGAACCTGAAAAGAATGCTTTCTGAGTAATGCAGATTAAGCACCAGGAGAATCTGAGCTCTCTCTGCGTTGGTCGTGTCCCTCTGGCACACGCCTGGGCAGCTCACTCATCTTCCCATGCCGCACTGTCCTCAGCCGTAAAAGCAGCGGCTGATGGTATTTATTCAGCTTGCAGAGGCAGTTATGAGGTTATGTTTGTTATAAGAGCTCATAAATAAACTGAAATTTTACAGTGGAAGTTGCCATGACAGTGCTACGCTTAACCATATGGTGATTTGTCCAGGGAGGCTGACAAAAACAGTGGCAAAAAATAAAAAACTCTTGGGTGAATTGGCAATATCTGTATATTATTGATCCGTTGAGGGTGACTATAGAGCGATGGGGTTGCTCTTGCAGGAAAGAGGGGCCGCAGAAACAGGCCTGGAGTTTTGACTTTTTCAAGCGCCTTCATTATTGAAATCTAAATTTAATTCCAGTTATGATTACTTTGAGAGCGATGCCAAGTCCTATATTACTTGACCTACTTCGAAACCGTATGGAGAAATGTATCCACCAAATTGACCTTCCTTTTGTCATTTCACATGTCGGATGCCGCTGTGGGGAACTTGGCATTAGTTTTTCAAGCCAGAGATTGGGGTAGACATGGTAACTTGCAGGTAACAGGACGCGTATTCTCATTGACCAACAAAAGGACATGTTGTGCCTGAGGGACGGTGAATCTCCTGTTTGTTCTCTCAATCTATTTGTCGACTGATCTCATGTCCTTGCTAAACTGCTGTTTTTACACTGGTATAACTCTATAGCATGAGGATGGCATAAAGCTGGAATAATGCAGTATATATCAGATCTGATGCTTTCCAACAAATGTGTGACTATAAGAAGGAGGGGCAAGAAATGGGGATCTCAATAGGAAACAAATCAAAACACCCAGTGTCTTAACCAGGAGAGGGTGAAACGCTTGGGCCGTTCCTTGTGCAGTTGGGTACAGCCCAGACCCAACTGTTCACTGACGTTGTGGACAGACCTGGGGGGAGTTCCCTGCAGAGCAGAGATCCCGACGCAGGTTTGGTGCTGGCAAGCTGGGATGTAGCAGCAACGCCCTGGCTGCAACAGCGCAGAGCTCAGGTTGGGTTCACTTAACCCACGGGAAAGCCACGGGCTGCGCCGCGTGCTGCAAAGCCCTCAGTGCTTTTGAAACCTAAGCTAGGCTGCTTACAGCTAAACGCCGGGCACCCTGCCTCCCCTCCCTTCGCTCAGCTGGTGGTTGAAAGGTTGTAGGTAAGAATACGTCGCATTGCATTCACTTGAAGGCTCCTTCTTTCCCACCTACAAAGCCAGAACAGCATCAGTAAGAGCGAGTCTTGCCCTTTCCCTGAATATGTTTCTAAAAGAGGAGTCTCAGCCTCTGCAGGGGTGTTGTTGGTCTGTCTTTGTTAGTACCCTGATCTGGTCCCCATTAGACTTCCATGGCTAGTGAGAATTTTTTTTGGTGATGTTGGATGCCTGATTTCATCCAAGTATGGATTCGGGACAGACTGAGCAGCCCCTGCCCTTCACAGGCAGCTTCTGACGGGCATCAGGAGGGGGAGGTAAGCAGAGTTTCCTCTTGTGCAATTAGTATTTGGAAAAGATGTGGACACGCCTTCTGTTTTAAATTCCATTTACAATTACAGATAAGAAAAAATTCCCAAATTTCAGAATGAGATGTCTTGTGCTCAGTTGACAAGGAAGGGCATCTTTTGACTTCAGGGGAAAGAAAAAGTGGAGAAAAGGATGCTATCTGCAGAAGAAGCAAATTTCCTGAAGTTTTATCATTTTTTCCATAATATTGATAGAATAGTGCCATTTTGTCACAGCAAACGACATATTGACCTGGCATAACAAATTCANAGTTTGTAATGTATTCTCTTAGGTCAAGTCTCCAGTCCTTTTTTTGTGTCTGAACTAACCAGCTCAGCCGCTGAGTCCAATCAGAGAGAAAAATGTTAAATCTAAAGCAGCTCTTAGCTTCTCAAGCCAGGAAAATATCCATGTTTTATTCATAGAAGGATACTAGTCAACATCCTCCGGTTCCCTGGATACAACCGTGAGTCTATAAATAGCTGTGCAATGACACAGCAAAGCGGCATGGGGACGGCAGCGGTGGCACGGCAGCCTGGCAGCGGCGCTGCCCGGGGCAGGCAGGACTCCGGGGGTCCGGTCCGCCCCAGCTCCTCGCTTCAACACAGACGCGGAGCGGCTGCGGCAGCCAGGGCAGGGCTGCGGTGCCGGCTCTGCAGGACCCCCACACAAAGGGTTGATGTTTGTCCCCGGGGAGCATCGCGAGGTCCTGAGCCCGTTCCACGAGTGCCCCACCGTGCTCCTCGCCTGCCTGCGCGCTGGTCCCCGGCTGCTGCCCCGCGCTTCGGTTCAGGGCCGGGCTGTGAGATGGAGTAGTTCATCATCATCATCATTCTTGCACTCCCAACGCAGGTGTGTGTATGTTTAGGAGAAGAAAGCTTGAAGTAGTGGGTAGACTTGGGCTGGTACACAGTTGGGAAATAGAAAATAAATGTATGCCCGACTAGCTAGTGATGTTCTGCCTGACGGACGCTCAGTAATAATTCCGTAGCTAAAACTGGCTAGATCCTAATTTAATGTAAACTTAGGTGAGTAAAGCTATAATAATTTACTCCAGGCAGGGATGAAGGCCTGGGAGACTTGCCTAGAGTTTCTCACATGTGCCTCAATCATATTTTAGCATTGCTTTAACAGTTCAAGAGGCATAGCTGGCATAACAAATTCATCATGCGCCTACATGATTTATATACCTATGTTGATATATATCCTCGCTCTCCTTATTTTCCAATGCATTTATCATTCTCACATGGTCATTTCTTTCCACCCTGCAATTCTTACTGGCTTCCAGTTTTTTGGCTGCTTCTGAGGATTTCTCAGGAACTTTATGTGGAACAGAGGAGCATTCACACTCGCTCCTCCCATCGTACGTAGCAGAGCATTCAGCTGCAGGGTTGTATAGACCAATACACGGAAGATTTTATGAAGCGCTATTAATGTGTTGTTTGATTTCAGCACAAATACAAAGATAGCTCTGTTTTGTATTTATGCTCTTGGGACTTTTAATGAGGTTTTTCCCTGACTTTAATATTTATTGGACCAGAATACCACAAGATTTAGGATTCTCTGGTAATTCGGTTAGCCAGGAGCCAAGCTACAATGCACAGCTATGCTTCTTTTAGCTCCAGACATAAACAGCTCTTTAAAATATTACATGTGCCGGCAGTGAGGAGACGCCACGTGCAGAAGGACGACCAGATCCCCGCCATACAGCTGTACGCGTGCAGCTGCCTCCCCGCCGCCCGGGAGCGCTGGGGCCCGTGGGACCTGTGCGATGGCGGGGCGAGGGGCGATGCCGGCCCCGGGTGCCCGGCGGGGGCGAGGGAGGGAGTCGGGCTGCGCCTGCCCCCAGCGCCCCCGGAGCTGGGCTTGGGGCGCCGCCAGGGTCGGGGCTGTCGCGGGAGGGGTCTGTCTTACCCCCTTCACTGTGGGGGTTCTGTACCCAAAGGCTAAAGCTCTTGTAGAGGACGATCTGGGGAGGAACGGGGTGAGGCGCGAGCTCTGCGTGTGCCGCAGGCGGGTACCTGCCGCTCCTGTAATCGCTGAGATGCACACCGAGTACTAGAAAGTTGTACAAGTTATTTTTAAATTGTGGAGGAAGTTATGTAAGGTGGATCATGCTAAGGGTTTATTTTATTTTTAATGACTACATTTAAAAATTCATGCAGAAGCATAGAGGGACTTTTAATTACTAAATTTAAACCTTCAGGTGACACTTAAGTAAAGAAAAAAAGTCTTTTTCATTAATTTTTTTTATGTCCTCCTTTTCTTTGCAAAGCAAACGTAGGAGCGGGCTGCGAGGTTGTCCTGAGATAAGACAGAGCTTCAGCTTGGGCATGAACTGCAAAAGCACAGCCCTATTTCACAACATCTTATACCTCCCTGATAATGCAAGCATCTTCCATTCTCCATTGCAGAAACTAGCTCCAACATGACCACTTTAATTTCCTCGGGGAGTGCACGGTATTACTTTCTGCAGCGCTCCCTGCCTAGCTCTTGAAAGAGGCGGCGGTGCCGTCTTGGGCAGCTTACCAGGCACGGGCGAAGCTGTGGACCAGAGTACGGCAAAGCTGGTGCTCAAACCAGTCTGCGCGGCAAACTGCTTAGAGATGTGCTTTGCTTAAGGCAGTAGGGTTTGAACACCCGCCTGAATGAAACAAATACGCGCTTAAGCGCTTTGCTGATCCAGCATGGAGTACTGAACTGGTGTGTTGTTCTCACACGCAGAGCGGTTGTCGCTTTCATAAATACAGGTTTCACTCAAAAAGAACAATTCTCCTGCCTCCCAAAAGGGATTTTAGGGCTAATGAAGAAACACACCTGAAAGTATTACCTGGTTTTAGTGTAACAGGATGGTCTGACTTAGGTGTTAGGGTTTTGACCAGAGGTGGAAATGAAGAGAGAAATTATCTTTTCTTCGGGGAAACTTTCAGGAAATAGAATAAGCTGGGAGCCAGTAAGATGTCCAGAGATTCGGTGGAGTTCTTAACGTCAGCCACAACTCGTAGAGATGAGAGTAAGTTCATAGCTATGGCCTCAAATCAGCGAAGAGTTTCTATTCAATGTAGAATTTTAAACCAGTCTGAACTCATATGAGTGCTTCAAATTAAATGTGAGTTGGAGGTCTGGCTAAATAGGAGTGGATTATGTAAAAAAACATGAATGTATTGTAGGTTTTTGAGGCATACCCATTTTTCTGCATGCCTTCCAGAGACAGGAGTACAAATCTTTTAATGAGGATCCGCTTTAAATCCTCTGGCCATTTTGAAATGTTTAGGGCGAAACATAATTCTTTTCTTCCATGCCAAAAGCGACACCAGAGGAACACATATTTATATGGAAATAAACACATCATCAGCTCAGCTTTTGTGTCTGCTATCTAATACTGTAAAGCATCTTTGAGAATCCACAATGCACACAGCAAGTTCTTTGTATTCCACTGGCCTATTGTTTATCTTATTGACTAGCAGAGAGAAGAGAAAGAAAAAGTGCATTTTAATTAGTCATGAGAACTTAATTCGTACTAGAGGTCAAACTTCAGCTTGGCTGGATTTTTGAATCCACTCTGCTGCGAATGGATCTCTCCTTGGGTCAGGGATGGGTTCAGACATCGTCCTGCTCTACCTCTGTGCTCTGCTGGAAGCCGGGTACAGCCTTGCACAGTGACACACTGCATCTCCTTTCCTTTTGCTGTATAACAGTCAGGAGTGATCCCTTTCCCCAGATCCCTTCCCATCGTGTGCCTCAGTTTCTTCACCTGCAGAGGGAGGGTAACGGCACCGACCTCCCTAGCACAGCTCTTTGAATTCACTGGGTGACGCGCGAGGATAAACTGTTCTTTCAGGAAAAAGCAGCCTAAATACACCCAGAATATTAGTTTCTCCTTTCTCCAGCTTGTGCCTTTGTTTTGTTCAAGTGACAGCCCTGAAGGGGGCACAGAGATTTTACAAGTCTTTGAGCCTGTATTGCCTAAAGGGAACAAAAAAAGATTCTCCCATCTAGTTTTATTGAATATAA
Source organism: Himantopus leucocephalus (assembly GCA_003993805.1). Taxonomy (NCBI): domain Eukaryota; kingdom Metazoa; phylum Chordata; class Aves; order Charadriiformes; family Recurvirostridae; genus Himantopus; species Himantopus leucocephalus. Next base: position 5,739,626 of record RSEF01000026.1, on the reverse strand, counting down.
CCAATCAGGCACAATTGATTGCTCTAAAGTATTCCCAAACCTCACGCTCCCCTGAATGGGAGACTTCAGACACGATAATTGAAGTAATTCAAATCCTCCGTAAGAAACAACCTTATTGTCTCCTGCTGTGGATGTCTTTGTAATTATGAAGATGGAATTGGTTATCTTTCTGCCAGTGGACTCTAATGAAAGAGGTGGCGGTATAGTTAAATGGGCCAAGAACCGACTTTCAACCCTCACAACACGATTCAGATAAACTCCCGCGCTGGCAACAGAATGTATTCCAATTAGAGGCACGCAAAGACTTTTGTGGGGTTTTCTGAAGGCGGTCGAGAGCCCCCAGCAGCACCGGCATGGATTCCCATCTCCCTGCCTAATGAATGACAGTGGAAGGCTTTGGAAGAGATCCCATCGCAGACTTTTACCCTTTTTTTCTCGGAGCTGATATTGTCAGGTCTTCCACCCTTCCTGCTTTGCCTCTTTAGTTGCCGGTTGCACTGAGCAATTTAAATTCCCTCCTAAGCTCAGGAAACGGCGCCGAGTCGCTCCGGTTCTGAGGGGCTGAGACAGCTCTGCTGGTGCTCTAGCAGATCCCCTTGGTGGGGAACATCTCCCGCGCTCCTCTTCCCCGTGCTTCTGCGCGACTCGCAACACCCCCGGGGCTCTGCTTCCTCAGCCTGTAGCTTTAGGGAAAATGTCAGCATCTGCTGGGCCCCGGGGAAGCGAACAGAGCCGGTTCTCGCTGTCGGGCGGTGGAGCCGACGGAGCGCAGGGAAGTTTTTGCCCCGTTCTTGGGAGAGCGGCAGGGGCTGCATTTCCCAGGGCTGTGCCCGGCGTCCCCCATCCCCTCTGGCCCTGCAGCGCTGAGCCCCGAGGAGGCCCCACCATTTGGGTGGAGGAAGAAGAAAATCAGGTTCCCTGGAGCACGTGGCTTCGCACGCGGATGCCGAGCGGGGCACAGGCTGCCGGGACAAGCGGCTTTGCCATCGCACTTGCAGGCTGCGGAGCGCCGGTGCATGACAAATCTTTTAATGATTTGCGATGTGTTGATGATTCATATCAACAGTAACTTGGAGGCGGTCTGTGAAAAGGGGAGCAGGTCATTGCTGCACAGCGCACAAACGGGCCTTTCAATTACCCCAAATATGTGCAAATCTTCCTAGAATATGGATTAAATACAAGTTATGAAAATCCTCAGGAATTGTTTCCAGCCCTTACGTTTGCCCTGTTTAAACCGCATGGAAACTGCGAGATGAGTCCAAATGTGTCTAGTCTGACACATCTTATAAAATGATGAAGCTGAAGTATAAAGAAACCCAGTTTCTTCCACCTCTTTTTGCATAAAGTGCTCATTGTTAATTTAGTTCTGAAAGATACTTGATGGATGGTACCAGGTAGGTTTCTCCATTATTCTTTCTAATCTGCTTGATATACAATCTAAGGGAGCTGAGGAAAAAATAAGGAGGCTGACGAAATTCAAATCAGAATTCATTTATGCAGCAATTCCAGCATCCATTAAAAATAACCCATTAAATATTGTCCTCTGCTAAATTTAGAAAATGCTCAGGTGTGTCTGCTCTTGTGCTGCACAGAAAGTTTTAATACGGATTTAATCATACTGAGTGTTAGGGGAAAGAGCTAATTAGATCGACAAATTTAGAAGGCGGTAGTATATTATATGGGAAGAAATGGGTGATTAGATATTATTCACTGTAAAAGTGACTGGCCCTGGGGAATATCTTTAAGGATATTATATGACATAATCCTAGTTTAAAAATTGGGAAAGTAGAAGTTCACATCATCCTCAAAATTCTTCCCTGTTTCAAAGGAATTTTTCCCCACAGTAGTTTGTAGCATTTTTTGGCAGCCAGAGTCGGGTACTGGGCTCGAAGGGTAACGGTCCCGCCGGCAGCTCGGCGGGTCGGGCCGTGCGTGCGTCCCTCTGCCCCGGCTGTGCCCGGGTGCCGGATGGAGGGAATTCCACCCGCTCCGGGCATGCCCGCGTTTGCTGCCCACGGGGCAGTGCTGTGGGGCACCTCCCTGCAAGCTGCTTTGGTGCATTGCCATCGTGAACTTGGGTGATTTCTGCAAATAATGGCCTTCGATTAGCCCCATAAATTGTATTTTTACAGTATTCATAAAATTGTGGATTAGCCGTGTACAGATGGACCCCTTCTCAGCATTTTTCAGCATTACAGTTCCCCTGTGAAAGCAGATTTAGAAGGGAAAAAGGGGGTTATTTTCTTTAAATAAGTAAGAAAGTCTATTTCTTAATGTGATACGGTGAAGAAAAGTCTCAGTGTTAATGACTTTGCTGAGCTTTAATCACCACAGAAGATAAATGTAGCACGTTGGGAGTTAAGGCCCACGGAAAGCAGGAGGAAGCTGTGTTTTTATAGTAGCCATTCTCACTGCCGTATTTTCCAGCTCTGCTCACGTCAGTTTGTGGTTTTCCTGGGTAACGTGGTCCCACCGAAGCTGGGAGCTGGGGTCCCCGGGCAGCGGCCCGTCCCTGCGTGCTCTCAGAGCCACCGTCCCCACGTCTCCTGCCCCAGACTGCCGGGGCCGGGACATCCCTCTCCCTCCTGGTTCCATTTCGCCCGTAAAAGAGATTCACAGCCGCCTTTAGCAACTTGTTCCATCTCCTAAGGTCGCTTTATATTGTTCAAAGAAAGGTATAAAATGTGTCAGGATATCTGCGTACTCTACAGACTCAGTACAGAAGTATTTGATATAATATGTCATTGCTAAATTGGTCAAATAAAAAAATGATTCATTTAAGTTCCCTTACACTTGTCCTTCCATTATCCAGTATCGTATTATTGCAGATACAAAACTGGCTATTTACAGAAAGCATATCAGCTCTACTTACAAACAAAGGGAAAGTTGAGTTGAGTTAGAAGTACTATGACTGGATTAAAAATGGCAATAATAATAGAAGCATGTGGCGTTACGTGACTTTGCTGCCGTAGCGGCCGAGTACAGTGTTACGTACGATGGAGCAGTACTGTGTGAGGGTGGCTGGACGCTTTGCACCATATATGTTAACTATATCAGAAAAATAAATCATGAGCTTGTTTTGTCCTAAAGCACACATTATTTTTCTCTCTTCTAAAGCAAATTTTTGTTTCATCCTTCTGAAGGGGTTCATTTAATAGTGTGTGAAATGAAATGTCAACAAGAATTAGAACAAATGGCATTGCAACTCCCAAGAGACAAGAAGTTTCTGCTGGGAAATATTTCCAGCCAGCCCGCCGCGGGGAGCGGGCTCAGGTGCTGCCGGCTCCTCCGGCACAGCCGGTGCCAGAGCCCCCTCCTGCCCGGAGCCGCGATCCGGGGAGGGTTGCAGGATGAGGGCTTTGGGACTACGCCGGAGAGACGGCTCTCCTGGCGGCTTTGGGGGTAAAACCCGCCCCTGCGCACAGGGCACGTACGGGACCCACATCTTCTACCAGCCCTGCTGGCGCGGTGGAGCAGGGGGGTCGGGTGTGCTCCCCGCACTGCTCCGGGCAGGGTCCCGCAGCCCCGGCGGTGTCCCGCAGCCGCGCTCAGCCCTGGCAAACCCACCGCCCGGCTGCGGCTGCGGGGCTCTGCGCGGGGGGTGCGAAGGGTGAGGTGCATGAACGGGGAGGACTGAGGTGGCCGGGAAGAAAGCCGCATTTTGCTCCGAAATATTGTTCCTAAAGCTGGGGTTGAGGAGCCTGAGCCCTGGCAAAAAAGAGAGAGAGAATCTGGCTTCGAGACTGGGATTAACTGTTCCTCTTAGCTGTAAAAGTCACAGAATCATAGAATTGTCTAGATTGGAAGGGAATAGAATTGTCTAGATTGGAAGGGACCTTTAAGATCATCAA
>RSEF01000026.1:5700959-5735675 GCA_003993805.1 Himantopus leucocephalus | reverse complement strand
TCAGTTAGAGATTTGGGGGTTTTCCCTCCTGTACGTACAGGCGGCTTGAGCAGAGCTGCACAAGTGTTCTCCAGAGTCCCTATTAACCCATATTTTTACATGACTGTTCCCTGTTCTCCTGTGGTTGGAAACACCGCGCTGTGTGTGTGAACACTGTTTGCAGCTGAGGGGGAGACAGATGCTCTATTTTGTGAAGGACCACATTATTTAAGAAAACCAAGAAACTCTTCTGAAATGGATGAAAACGCAATTAAAAACGCTTAAAATCACTAGTCTGTATTTGGAGACATGGTTGCTCTTGATGAAGTGATCTTTCTCTGTGGACAAGACAGCGCGACAAATCTGGAACTGCTGCAAGTTGGGCTCCGGTGCCCGTGGGGTTCAGCGCCTTAGTCCGTGCTCAGGCAGCCACACAGATAAAGACAGTCAGACCTGCGTGTTTACGTGAAATCTGCTTTGGGTTTATCACTTTTACAGCTACTGACTAGAAGCGACCTTAGTCTTTTCTACAAGATATAATATTACAATGCTATTTTTACTTTATTGATTTAACCTGGTCTTCAACAGAGTGGGATAGAAAATTGCATTTAAAAGATAAGTAGAAAAAAAGATCTACAGGATGCATTGCATCTTAGATGGCAAACTGACTCCTATGATTACATTCTGTTATGCTAGGTATTTGGGCTATATTTTGTAGGCCAGGTTTTGTGAAAAATCTAATTTTACCATACAACAGCGCATCCAAGAGTACTTTAAAATGGATTATGTAGTAAAAGCTCAAAACCTAACATTATATTGTAACTTAAATGGACTGATTTTGCTGCTATTTAACATTTTACATACAGCGTGGCAGTACTTGTCACAAAGTACGTATATTCCACTTTAGTAAGCTGCTGGCTAAAATTCTGAAGAATGCCCCGCTGCCGGCGACACGGACGTCCCACCTCGTGTGGTGCACAGAAGAACTGGCTTTTCTTCTGGCAAAATGTACAGCTATCATCTATTGCAACTGATAAATTAAGGCAAAGTTTAACGTGAGGAAAGGCCAGTACCGTGACAGCAATACTTGCAAGCACGTGCTCGGTGAGGCAGGTGCGGAATAGTCCTAAGCGCTTCGCCAAGTCACCGCCACCAGCAGGAACCGCCCCTGCGCAGGCTGAGCTAACGACAACCTTTTGGCAGAGGCTGGCGAGACGGGGATGCGTTTCTTTACATGCACGCATTCGTTTCTTGGCTAGATGATTCTGCAGATTTGTTATTTATAGTATTTTAGTATTAAATAATAAATCAGCGTCTGGGAAAGAAACAACTTCTGTTTGCATTTTGCTAAATCATTTTTGGTCTTTCCCTATAAAGCAGGAAAACACAGACCTGTAGAACATCTTTTATTCTACCATCTAAAATTCTGTGTGATTTTTTTCACCGATCTCTCCTTTTATCTGTGAGAGGAGATCGAGTTCTTTGATATTTTATTTAGATCGCGTTGCACATGTGGAAGTAAGGCATTTGGGCTGATGACTGCTGCACTTACTGTATGAGCACTCTCGGGTCACCTTCTCTCTCTGGACCTGTGGCCTTTCGGCTGTGCGCTGCAGACGGTGCCTCTCCTGCAGCAGAATTGTAACTGGGGCGATCCCAGTGCGGGATGAGAGGGATACCTGACCGCGCGTGTTTACCTGATTGAATCCCCAGCTATCTGCAATGTAGCGTAGCAGAGCTTCTTCCATCTATAAAGTGTGTCGCCCACTGGTTGGTGCAGAGTGAAGAAAAGTTTGGATCTCTGTCATTCCACAGCCAGAGGTGGAATCTAAGTCCCACTTGACTTTGAGAATCCTGGCACCGAGATTCATACCGCTAATTGACAAATGGTCAGCAGGTCCTTCCCAAACGCCTGCCGAAGGTTGCTACGGGAAGCACGAAGTTGTCATAATTTTGCCTTGCTCACATGAAGCTTTTGTCCTGAGTCACAGTGAGAGCCTGCACAGAAGCAAAGATGCTGTTGTACTTCCATTTATATCTGTCCCTGGTGATAGGACTGGATGAGGGAAATGGTCGCGGCTGTCTAAAAACCCCTTCACCTTGTCCCTTGGCAGTTACAGCTGGCCTTCAGAAGCCCATTACGCTAAGCTGCTGTGACAGCTCAGGAGGGAGAAGCATTGTCCAGAAATGCAGGACACCTGACATCCTACTTCTCCTACATGTTTTATGGTACCCTGTATCAAATGTGATGCTGACCTTTAGAGAAAGAGGTGGATTGTTCTGTGCAATCCAGCAAGGAGGCTGAGAACAAGCTACGAGTAATCAATTAAACGGGACACATCAAGGTAAAGGGAAGCTGTCTGCCCACTTCTACTGGGAGATACTCAACCAGCACTGCCAGATAACTCCTGCTCCCTTACGGGGTTGCACTAATACCGTCGGCATTCATTTGTGTTAAGCTGTCCGATACTGCAGACCGCGTTCAGCAGAGGTGCTGGTACTGCCTCCCAGCCGGGTGGTGTTCCGGGCTGTCTGCGTGCTGCTGCCGCCGAGGGGTTCATTTCTCTCTTTGCCTGCACATCCTCTCAAATCCCTGCTCCGAGTGCGGGGGGCATTAGCTACGCTTATTTCCTACAAAATGCCACAAACCCTTGTCTGACATGCTTTTAGTCACCAATAGTTTTCATCATAAGTATTTCACGTTGCAGATAAAGCCTTCAATATGCACAGATGTTGAGATAAACGCCTTTCCTCTCAGTTTGTGATGATTTAATGGGTGGATTTAATTTATTGTATAGTCAAGTGCTATGGGTAGTAGATGTGCTGTCTGCCCACTCTGTTTTGATATTGCCAGGGAAGCAGTTATTAATGGCACACAAATTCTATCCCACAGTTTTCTTCAGTGCCTTAACTACAGTGCATCTAATACTGCGAGCTGGAAATCACCACTCTTCACGGGATGTCCAGGGAGGGCCCTGGTAAACATGAAAGATGAGATATGGGTCTGGAGGACCCGACACCAGAAGGCATCTCTTGCCATAATGACTTTCCCATAAAAGCAGTACATAACATGTCTCCCAAATTACACCCCGACCTATTCAAATCCGCAGAGCCCAGTTTAGCTGTCAGTGACACTCGTTTTTCACCGGTGTGACTCACTGACTGTAATGAAGTTACTCCCGATACACATTGTGATCAGAGTGGGCAGAACCATTAAAAATTATTTACATAGATGAAATTGCGAGGGGCTGTCAAAGCTGTCAGTAAAGCAGTCCTGGAAGGACGCGCAGAGCCGCAGCCTCGCCCGAGCAGCGGGTTTTATGTGCTGCAGCAGCAAACGAACCCCCCTGGACACGGCTAACGAGGCAGCTACAGACGTCTCCTTTGTTTCTGAAAAAAAAAATGATCATAAAATCTGCTGAAATTCACTTTCAGTTCACAGTCCATTTGGTGCCAGACTTTCATGCTGTAATCATGTGAATATGCACTGACACGTAGGGGCGAGCTGTCTGCGTGTTTATTTACCCTGTGGTGTGCCCTTGAGGGCATGCATGCATAGGTTTAAATATATGTATTTTTAAAGACTGAACACCTGTTTTCTCCTAAAAATCTTTAGCTCCCCCCAAATGAGCAGGGTTCTTTTACTGCAAAGTTCAGACATTTTCATTGCATATTCCTCTTCAAACACTGTGTAGCTCTGCTTAGATGGTAACAGACAAGGGATGGACAGTGGCAGTGTCTGAGAGTGGCACAACTGTAGGAGCTGAATAGTTTAAAGAATACTTCTGTATCTGCTGAAAATCTAAGAAAAAAATGGTAACAATAAATGCAAATGTTACTATGTAGAAGACAAAATTAAGATTTATAGATTTTCCTTTCAACATCTGAAGGTCTGTTCTCCTCTTCTGAAATCTAATTTTCTCCTTTCACTTCCAAGCCAACAGAATTGAAAACCATGCTAAGCAGCATGTGGGTGCATGATGGACCACTCCTCGCAGACTAGGTACTTCACGGCTCCTACCTTTCTGGGCAGTAAATTGTCCATAAGCCAGTGTGGGTGTGAGATTGCCTTTGGGCCGTTTGGCAAGACCTCTAAATTGGCATCAGGTCTGACGTATCTTCCCAGGCCACAAAAGCAAGGTTGGGGTTTCCGATGGAGATCCACAGAGGCGCAGCATTTCAGGAGCACTTGTTCATACAATCATAGAATAATTTTGGTCGGAAGGGACCTCTGGAGGTTTCCTAGCCCAGCTCTGGGGTGTCTTACATGGAGGGTAGAACAGTCCTATGTTAATGCCGAAGGAAAGTTATTAGGCCGTGCGTGTTAACAAGTCATGCTGGTGTGCATCCTTCTTTGTATCAGAATTTGTAAAGAAAGGTTAAAACTGGAAAAGAGCCTCTACCGTTTGTTGCTTTTCTGATCCATGCTGCCATCTACACCTTCAGGAAAGAATCTGACAATGACCGTGACTTTGCTCTTGAGCTACAGATATGTCTTCTGTGTGTAAACTGATGGAGCTGTTTACCTATGTTTTATCTATTCGGAAGGCTTTCCCTAGGCTGGAAATCAAGCTTGTTCAATAGAGCTCGTTAGGTAATGAGCTTATTCACTAAGCTCATTAGTGGTGGAATCCATCCTGCTCAGCCCTCTGCAGCCCAAAATCTTGTATCCCTTCAGCCCAGCTTACTACTTGTTTTGACCCTTAGCAAGAGAGATGACTTTTACCTAATTTCAACTGGTTTGCGTATTTTCATTCAGCAGCTGTCTTGCTGAATGAATGTTTCTATTATTTAATCTGGCCTGCTATTCCTCTGTAGCAGAAAAATATCTGAAAGGGCTGAAGTCTTTTGCATCTAGCGTGCCAAGGCTAGAATATCATGCCAACTCATTTCATGAACTGAAGCAGAGTGTCTGACTCAGTAGGACTCATCCTATTACATGATGGATGCTCCCTGGATTGATGAACAGACGGTTAGGCAGATGTAAGTAGGCAGGAAAACGAAAGAGGCACCAAGTAAAAGTTGTGATTGCCTCCTGCGAGCTGACCGTGATTGCCCATCTGTACACAATCTAGTGGTCCTGCAGGAAGTTTTAAAGCACACGCACGCACGGCAGAAGCTAGGGATTTCGTATTTTGGTCAATTATGCAGAGATCAGAGAGCGAGCTTGATAAAAAGGATATCTCACAGGTGCAAAGCTGGGTGGGAGACGGGGTTTTAAATCTTCCTGAACCAACAGCACAACTGAAATGTGTGACAGTGAAGGATGTGTGTTGGCAATAATGCTTCATTGATTCATGTTCAAAGTGGTAAATTTAAGTCCTGTTTCTACTCATTTCAGACACTGATTACTAGAAAAAGCCTCTCATGCAGTGGAGTAACGGAGGTGTCTGTTAAATCGACGACAGCCTACTCCTATCTTCCCTCTGAAGAGGCAGAAAGAGGCAATTGGAGCTTTTCTCTGTTTAATATTGATGACAAAAGGCCAAGATACTATGTAAACCTCAAAAAACCCTAAAACAGGATTACAATCGAGAATGAGTTCTGAAATCAATAGCAGGGAAAGAATAAGATGATATCTGCATTAGCAGGCAGCGCGGCTCACCGGGGCTGAGCTGGTGCAGAGGACCAAGCATCCCCGCCGTGCGCGTCTCGGGGAGGATTCATTTTGGACTAGTCCTAGGGAAGCCCGTGGACTGAATGCCCGTTAGCAGTAAGCGCGCGAGCTGCATTCCTGGAGCGCATCTTCCATCTGTATTTCATCCAGAGGGAATGCAGTTTGCATGCTCCGAAACCTCTCCGCACTGAGCCAGGCTGCAGCAAGGACAGGAGGATGGAGTTTGCTTTCAAAATGCTCCTGAGCCAAAGGAGGGCACTGGTGTAGATGGACTCTAGGAGAAAGCAGCTCAGAGCAGCTTTCTCTCGGTTTAGCTTTCCTTTTGGAGATAGCTTCCTCCTGCCAAGCATTAGGTTGCAAGAATAGCTGGCTTGCACTGTCCTTTTCAATTGAAAAATAAAGTGCTATTTTTGTTCTTACCATAGTGACTGTAATTAATATTCAAGGAGGATGGCTCCCTTGTGCTCCAGGTCATACAAATATAGAGAAAAGTGTGTACTGTTGATGATGTGTTGTCTCCAAATTACGGCCGAAAAGTGCATGTAGAGCATACTGACATGGAAGTGAGGATTGTGGCAACTGGGTGGGAAAATAAGCAGAATTAAATAATAGTAGGAAGTGTTTTCCTTAGTACAGAGAAGAAGTGGAGGGGTTGTCTGGTTGTGGGGTGAAATCTGGTTATCTCAAGGCTGTGCATTTAAATATTAAAGGCTGAAAGTGACTCAAGATTTTATCATCTGCTGTTTTCACATCTGATGCGAAACCCCGTGTCTACAGGCAAGATGAGAAAAACAGCAGCAGTTCGCGTCTGTTGGATGGCAAAGGGGAGTCACATGTACGGAAAGAATAAAGCAATAAGTATGTGAAAAATAATTACCCGTAATAAAAAGCCAAGGGTACTTCACAGCGTTGAGGACGTGTTGTTTGATTAACAGGAGCTGTTAGAAGTGAACCCGGCGGCTCTCGCCGTGCCTGCCGCGAGGCTGGGCGAGGTCTGGGGGTGTTGGGGCGTTATTCCCGCAGTGCTGCCGCAGGCACCCACCGAGCCCGTACGCGGTGCACCACCAGTAACAGCGGCCGCTTCCCTCCACGCGTGTGAGACTTATTACTTGAATTATTTGACCTTGTTATTAGAAGACTCCCCAGCACGGCTGCACCGAGACCTCTGCATCTCTCTGTTTAAGCTTAGGGTTGGGGGCCCTGAGCCGGGTTCTGCAGGACTACGCTCTTCAGAAGCACACAGTCCTTCTCAAGGGCTTTCTGGGGATGTACATCGGCCAAATTTCGCAAAGTCCTGAAGGCAAAAAGCTAAAGCTGATCTGTGTTTTAATTTTGCCGCAGATGGCAGGCCAAGATTAAAGCAGCAGGCTTCCCCAGGCGATCCGCTCGACGGCTCTCCTGAAGCCGGCGGTGAAGAGCCTGCTCGGAAAATGACTTTGAGTGGCTGCCCATTTTGGTTTTGTCGTTGCAGATGCTTTTATAGGTGAGAGCTAATTCATACGCAGAGAGCCACGCTCCAGCAGGAGCAGCGACGGCAGTGACAATGCCATCGCAGCCCTCGTCCCCAGACCCGATCCCCTCCCGGCGCCGGGCAGAAAGTGAGGAAACGTCCACAATGTAGAGCCAGAACAAAGGAGTGAAATCACGGCAGAATGAGGGAAAGAGCGAGCCAGATGCTCCAGCCTCATTTCTGAGGCTGCGCACCAGAACAAAAAGCCAGTAAAGACTTGCACCTTTTAGAGGAGTAATGAATCCTTTCCTCCTCTGGCAGGCAGTGATTTGACTTGCCACATGCCTCCTAGTAATTTCCCAGCAGGTTTTAATGTTGGAACAATGGCATTCTGTTAGATATTGATTTTAAAATAACTCTTCCACACTTACTTGTAACTTTAAGAGGTGAATTACAGCCCCTGAATGCGCTCTAATGTAGCAGTGGTAAATAGTTAAATAGGCACAATCTGTTTCTGCAGGCATTGCCTGTCCGGGAGAAGGCAGAGCTCGGCCGAACCCTGCCTGTCCTCCTGGTCCGCAGGAAAAACATCCAGCAGTCCGCCTGCACCGAAGGAAAAGATTAATAAATTCACAGTGGATGCGCTGAACTTGACAGAAAAAAATTTCTGTGCTGGATGTTGAAGCAGCGAGAGTGGGAGGGCAATGGATGGGTGACCTGATTGTAGCTCTTTTCTTCTTCAACTTCTGCTGAGCCGTGATGCTCACGGTGGGATATCGCTGCGGCTGCCAGCACCCTTCGGTGAGCCTCGAGAGGCAGCCGGCGCCGACCCGGGGCTCCCCCGACTGCCAGGGCCGTGCACAAAAGCACATTGTCGGAGTGCTTCCGTGGGTCCCGCAAAAAAGTAGCTGCTAGGGTCAGATATCGCCATTTCTGAGGCTTGTGCTGCATTAGAAATAAATAAACCTGCTCTGCGCTCTGATAACGTGCTTTGGCAGCTCCGTCCCTGTGTACGCCTGCACGGACTGCAACAAAGGGTAGGAAGACACGGCCTGCGTTAAACGCAAACAGCACGCGGCTTCCACCGAAACCGTCCGAATTACCGCGTTAACGTTCCCCGAGAGTGCCGTGGTACCCCAGATTCGAGTCCAGCTGTAAGCGTGATGGGTGGCAGGGAAGAATGCTGGTTGATGCTAAGCTGAGAAAGNTAACGTGCTTTGGCAGCTCCGTCCCTGTGTACGCCTGCACGGACTGGAACGAAGGGTAGGAAGACACGGCCTGCGTTAAACGCAAACAGCACACGGCTTCCACCGAAACCGTCCGGAATTACCGCGTTAACGTTCCCCGAGAGTGCCGTGGTACCCCAGATTCGAGTCCAGCTGTAAGCGTGATGGGTGGCAGGGAAGAATGCTGGTTGATGCTAAGCTGAGAAAGGTTTCTCTGTTTATCTTACACGTTTTCGTAGTTGTTTTTTTTTTCTTTTTTTAATGAGGTGGTCCCACTACAGTGCCTGGGACGCTCCTCTACAGCCTAGAAATACGCTGCTTCAGCTCACAGGCACTCCCCCGTTCTGGCTTCAGCCGCCCAGAATGCGCAGATCCCTTAAGAAATTGCAATAAAACTGTCTCGTATCGCTTTCCTAATACTAAAGTGGGGCAGGAGTTTCATTTCGTATTTCAGGTCGGCCCATGCCGAGTCCGTGCCGGGTAGGAGGGTCTCGGTGAGGACGCGACGTGCGGCCGCCGGGCAGAGGGGCCGCTCAGGGGCTCCCTCCGTCCTCCTCTCTGCTCCCCGATTCACAGCGAAACCGGTTCCGACTGTAGGGGCTGTAATCAGCTAAGGGACATAATTAGTTTTGGCTAATTTGTTGCAGGGCCTTTAACTTCACTCCCCCTTTCCCGGCTTTCTGACTGACGGTGGCTACTCTGTCCCTGATTTTCAGCTGATCTCTGTAAACTAATTACTTTTACTGGGTCAGTGCTGTTATGAAATTATCATTTTATGAGACTAAAAATAGCTCGGATCCAGTCAGCAAGCCAATCACTTCCCTTCATCGCCAATGAAAATACGTTGTTATCTTTAATCTGTATTTCTCAGGCACTTACTGTGATGCAGGCCAGAAAGAAGGGGAAAAAAAGAAAGAGGAGCTTAGAAAAAATTCGTAAGTCAGTTGCTATAGATGCATCTCTGCCAAGGTTACTATTGGTAAATTTAGCAGTCACGTTATAATTTTAGCCAGTGCCATTACTTGGCCTTACTCAAAATAACTCACTTCTCACACAATGAGTTTACCTTAAAGGGGAGTTATTTTGTCTTGCACATTAAAAATGGTGTGTCTGCACATACGTGCAATCCTTACAGATATCCAAAGCCACAAAAAGCCTAAGGACAGATAAATTTACTTTTTTTAAGAGAGAGAAAAATCCAGTGAATTCCACTTGCTCTGAGGATGAATGAAGGTATTTTAATACTTCTGGGGTTCTGCTGAATACAAATGGCTCTGAAATGAGACGCTTGCCTGAGATTTACATCAAGATAGTGAAGGGACAAGGTTCCATCTGTAGTTTCTGATACAAAGACATTTTGCACACAATATCTGTAAGTCCATTAGGGCAAGAAAATTGATGCACATTTCGTATAAGATGAAGCTGGAGTCAAGAGAATGAAAGCTCAAGAAAATGGCTTCTTTGTGGAGCTCCATCAATTCATTGTTTGATTGGACTTTCTGTATATTAAATTCAAGCACTTCTTTGGCCTGTGGATATAAGAATTGTTGACTGTGTAGGAAATGGTGAGAGTGATGAAATTGTAGCGCCTTGCTTTAGGAAGGAAATATCCCACATCTCATCCATCTTTCCATCGATGATGTTAAATATGCAAAGTAGTGTTTCTATTAAAGCAATTTTTCTGATTCAGTCTAATGGCAGTTACTGAAGTACTGACATGCACAATATGATTACTGGGCCAAACAGCAATCTTTCCAGAGAACCCGGGAATGGCAGCGCTCCAGAGATGATTTATTATTTTCCTTACTTTGCAAACTCCTCTTAGTTTGCGTGAAGGAGGGTGAATGAAGGTTACTATCAGCTTGAGTGGTTTCAGTGCTGTGCACTGGAGAAATAACTGCGGAGAGAGCTCGGTTCACACGGTAGCTGGCAGCATTTGCGGAAACGTGGTCAGTATCCAATAAGTTCAGGCTAGTCCAGCTGTCAACAGTTTGGCAGCAAGTATTTCACATGCTATTTCACTACTTAAATTTCATCCCCTTTCTTGTCCATGATGGAATACCAATAACCGAGCGGGCCCAAGAAATAAGCAAACCCGAGAACGATGGTTCTTTCAGAGGGGTTGATCGGGTGTCCGTTCTCTCTCGCGCTCGCCGACCCACGTTGTGCAGAACCACAGGCTTGAGCCAAGACAAACCAAAACAGACCCCTGCCCCCAAATCCCCGCGCTCTGAGCACTCGCCTAATAAAAACTGTAAGACATTTCAGGTCTTGCTCCAGATTGGGCTGTTGACATAACCAGGCCAGCACATCTGTTTTATTGACTTGCTAGCGTTAACCTGGTTCCTTAAATGAATTATAGAGATAGGACTGTTGTCCAAGTGCACTGATGTGTATCTTTCAAACTCATTGACCAGCGCAGCCGAATCTGAAAGAGGGACAGCGTCCTCGAAACCATTATGTTCTTGCAAATTGTAAGGGAGAGAGTCAGACAGAAGATAGATTCTGGTAGCACCTCCCCGAGGGCGCTGAGCTGCGGGAGCTCAGCCGTCATGAGGCAATAGAAAATCCCAAACGGCGTATCCCTAAAGCGCAAACCAGAACAAAATCCACCACCAACCCCTGTTCCTTGGTCTGCGGTGCTGCTGGTTTATTGACACAAACGGCCCAAAATCTCGGTGCCGATTCCCTCCAGGACGCACCGCAGGCTTTTCCCCCGCCGGCTCTGGGTGCCGGTGCTCGGCTTGGGCATCCCCCAGACGCTGCGCGATGCTCTGCAGAGCCCTCGGGAACCTCCCCGTGCCCCGGGACGCTGCAGGGAGATGCGGCACTTGGGTTTTCACAACTGCAATTTACTGCCTATGCTGCAGGTCGCAGACACTGCCCGAGAGTCTGAAACGTACTGCTGTTGTCAGGTGAAATGAAAACAGCTATAAAAAGCTTAGAAAAATATGCGCCCTGGGCAAAACCGGTGTGGGGTTTAGTAGCGCGAGGGAGGTCTCGTAGCGCAGCCGTGTTTGTGATGCATGCTGATGGGCAGCAAAACGCGCGGCTGCCCCATCCACAACCAAATGCTATTTATAAGTGAATAAAACCAACACGCTGGTAACAAGGGGACAAAATTTATGATAATTAAACTGTCTCTATATAGATGTAAAACTGGTGGCTATTGCGCATCGAGTTCGCTACAAACCAAGACAGGGACATGAAGGCTACCGATGGGAAGCAGCACCGCGCTCGGCAGCGCTTGCATTGCCGGCATGGAGGGTCCTGGGGTCACAACCTCCCGCAGAACAAAGAGGGGGCCCGGCAAAGCTAAGATTTACTGTATTGGTGTTTTAGACGAGGCCAAGAGAGAAGACGGGTAGCTGTTGGCCGCTTGAGAAAAATGTTTCTGCATGAATTGGATAGCTGATTCTGAATTAATTTTGAATAGTTGTTTCAGTAATTCAGATTGATTTAAGATGCACCCAAGAATAATGCTTTCATTATAAAGCCTCCTGAGCAAAATTTAAATCGTGCTAAATTAAAAACAGCCTCTGTTAAACCAGGGCTGATGAGCACAGCAGAGGGATCAGAGATGCAGGGTCAGTATAATTTAATTCCTTTGCTTTGTTTCCCATTCCAGAAAAACTGTTGTACCCATCTCCTTGGGCTGTTAACTGCCTAAGGAGCTTGCAAGTCATCCTGGATTTCTCAAAACTGGTTTGCATAGTAACCCCGCCAAAAGCAGCACTTACTCTATTTTATGCAGTGCTTCACCTTCAAGAAGAAATGCATTTTTATTGCTTTTCATTTGTGGGTCACTCTGGAAATTCAATTGTATCCTGAAGATACTTAGGAATCTGGGATAACAGCAGCTGATGTACAGTACAGTAGGAGAGCTAATGGTTTCCGAAGGCTAGCCTTGTTTCTTTGTTGTAAGTAAACTTTCCCTTTTATATAAACAGAGCTAATTTTTTAATGTCTTAATAAGATGGGAAGAGTTATCCTGCATGTTCCAAATCACTTTTATAAAGCACTCTGTCACAAGCAATGGTGGAATTCCAGGGCCAGGGAAACGTTCACTTATCTGGATTTAAATGTTTCAGTGTTCAAAACAAAAAATACGTACGTATGTGTATAGATTTGAGTTAAAAACCCTTGTGCTTTACAATTTCTTGTTTTAAATGCTGGCTGAATTTTAAAGGCAAATGGCAGAAAATATATAAGATATTCGTAGAAGCTTAGAGCGTTGCTGACACGCAAGCAGCGAACTGGCAACCACTGACTGGGCAATGGCCGAGGTATTAAGAAGCAACGTTAGAGACTTCGGCTGCATTTTTGGCAATGCCAGTGCGATAGCAATTGCCAGTGCTCTCAGCAGTAACGAGATCCTTCCAAACACTTTGAAATGGTTTCTGAAGAGAGAGGTATAGGAAATGTGGTACGAAAGTGCCAGTTTGTCAAATCGGAAAGGATTTCTGGGGAAACGAAGGGGACGTGAACCACCCCCACGCACGGTGGGACTCGGGAAGGTGGAAATGGCCCGAGGCCAAAAGTTTTGTTTCTAGAGTTCACGAAGGTCTGTGCCGGGGTGCCGAGCCGTGGGTGAGAGCCGTTGCCGGACCAAGGGCGGCGCTGGCACCGCCGGCGCTTTGCTCCACCAGTGCCGTCCCTGCACCCGCCCGGCTGGGACCCCACCACCCTCCTGACCCGCGCCAAAAAGAGCCTCCCCGAGGGGTCTGGCGGAGCTCTGCAGGGCCGCTCTGCCAGGAATTAGGCTTTCATGGCGCACCGTAACAACTTCTCTTCCTAGCACAGGTTTTGGGCAAGCCAGTGGCGAGCGGCTGCCCCCAGGTCCTTGGCTGAGGAAGCGCTCGGTACCCGCTGAGGGCCGTCGTGGGCAGACGGGTGTTGTCAGAGAGCACGGGGGCTCTTCGGGGTCTGCTGTTACCGAGGTTTCTTGTTTCTAAGTCTGTGATATGACACCAAACTTAGCTGACAGACCATTTGCTAGAAACGCCTATTTTAATTAAAATCCTGCAACAAAAATCCCAAATCAGTAATACTGGGAGTTTAAGCTTGAAGGCTTTGACAGCATTTTATAGGTCTCTTTCCAATGAACTCTTACTACACTGTGTTCAAATGTATAATTTTTTAAATTCTTGTCAACTCATTAAAGGCACTCATTCATCTATAATTTCTGTGATTACAACAGATTGAGAACACTTTAAACTCCTCAGGAGCACTCTGGTTTGTGTATCCGTGCGTTCAGAAAGCGAGGGGAAGAGAACAAGCCCAAATCACTGCACCGACGGGAATAGAGACTCAATTGCACTACGGCACGTCCTGCATGTATTTCACAAAGAGGGTTTGTTCCCAAGCAACACGGAACCTTCCCTTGACCCCAACTTTCCTGTCACAAAGATATAACAACACACGTGTGAATGTGCATCAGCGTGTGTAGATAGAAAGATAGGCGCGATCGTTATTAAACAGAAACCAGGCGATAGAACTGCATTTTCATGCCTTTGCCCCTGGTGGGGAGGACGCGCGAACAAGCCACCCGGGACAGGTCTTCCTCTGCAGCTGCTCAGATACAATGGTGGGGACAGGAGGGTGGGAACCGACCAGTACGGACCAGTCAGAATACGGAAAGCTGAACCACAGAGTGGGAATGTGCTGGGATTTAAAGCCCAGCTTCGATTTCTAAGTAAGCACTGACTTCTTTTCCAGGGTGAGGACCTTAGCTTTTGCCACACAAACTTGCAAACTTCACTTAGATGTTAAAAAGGAGGAAAAAGAGATCTTTTGCTGACTATGACAAACATGTTCTACATTTTCACTTAATGAAGAAATTCAGACTTCCAGTTGTCATATGCTCAGATTCTGCGCCTTTCTGACAGCTGAATTATGATTTTAATAATTTAAATGTGCTACTGTGAGCCTGTTCATGTATAATAGGCACAGAGAAGTGTTTAAAGTCAAAAGCAGTTTAGAGAAAAAGTGGTCACAGTATTACAAGAATGAGAATTGTCTACATCTGAATATTAAACTGTGTGAACTCTCCAGTGGGAAAACTCTTTGCAAAGTAACTACAAACTTAGCATATTGTTCTGATGTGTGGAATTAAGAGAGTGCATTCGATCGTAACTTTGTGACTGCCTGAAGCAGCAGCCTGTGATGCCTACTTTCTTTTACATAACCCCGTCAGGGTGAGGGTTTGGTCATTCTGCTTACAAAGGTTTTAGTTCAGAGCAACAGAAGCTCAAATCTATAATCTCAGTAGAAACATCTGTAAGACAGAAATGAAATATAAGGGGAAAAAGTGCCCTCCAGGCTACATTCCCCTTGCTTTTATATCATTATCTTTGTACCTGTCCATGGGAATGTTTGAAATTCTACTGCGACTGCTACAGCATACTCGTATTATTTTTTAAACTCGCAACTAAACACAGACAAGAAGCCCATTTCCTGCTCAATTAAGTAAAAAACAGATCATGTCCTGGAGATCACTGAGTAGTTTCAGTATAGTGGCCCACAATACCATTTGAATTCAGCAAACCGATAGTTCCTCGCATGTCAACTGCAGAAACAATGACCGACATCGCGAAAATCTCTCCAGAAAACAAAAGATACATCAGCAACTTTGCGTAAAATCTATGGCTCAAATGAATATCTGAAAAAAACACAAGCTCTAGTTGCCAGCTCCCTTGCACTCACATTAACTTTTCTCTCCTGCAGAAGGAGTGCAAAACAGGACTTGCTACTCCACAGCCTTGCTCCTCCTGCACTCATTTACCATTGCGCCAAGCATTTGTCAAGTGGGTGTAAGTGCTTTTTCTGTTTTATACAGCTTCGCATAAGCATAAATTGCAGAAGTTGTAAGGCAAAGAACAATCAAGCCCTTAACAGTTCCAGCCCCTTTTCGAACATGCACCCAGGCAAATGCTTAGGAGCAACTCCAGTCAAGCTCCTCGTACATGCTCGCCTGCTGCTCAGTAAAAGAAAAAGTAATACTCACCCCAGTGTTGTCATGGTTACAATAGTGTACCAAAAGGAAGCAGGAATACTGGTGAATTTGCTTGCCGAGGACCCTTTCTCTGCATAAAACATCACAGTTGCAAAGATGATGATTGCCATAGTCAGGGAAAAGAGGAGAAAGCCAAGCTCGGAGGCACAGCTCTTCAAAGTGTAGCCCAAGATTCTTAAGCCTTGGGAATGGCGAGAGAACTTGAAAATCCTGAAAACCCTAAAAACCCTTAGTGTCACAAAGGCTCCGCTGACATCCTCATTGTTGGTCATCACCAAGCCAATGTAGTACGGCATGATGGCCACCACGTCAATGATGCTCATCACACTTCTAATGAATCTGTAGCGACTTGGAGCCGCAAAGAGTCTCAACAGATACTCAACAGTGAAAATCATCACGCAAGCCGTGTCCAAGCAAAAGAAAGCCACAGCGTATCTTTCCCCACATGGAAGCTCCTTGTTTCCAGGCACCGTGCCACAAGGGACAGTTTCCACGACATTAGTGATCACAGAGACGGCAATAAAGAAACCGGTGACATAGTAAAAGACTAAGGCTAAGGTGCTGGTGTGGGGGTTCTCGAAGGCTCGCCACATGGTCTGCCGGAAGCTCAGGGATGGCATGGACCCTTCTTGGTTGTTTTCTGAGTCGTTGTCATCCATCAGCCGCTCCGCGTTTTCCCGCTTTCTGTCTTTGTACTCTTCATAGCAGCAGTCCCCAATGATTTCCGGGAGGATCCCGTAGAAGGCAAGCTCTTCGTCATAAGCAGAGATGCACTCGTACCTGGGATAGTGCAGCTTGCCAGTTCTATAAAAATTTAAGATGCACCTAAAGACCTCAGGGTCCCGGTCAAAGAAGTACTCCTTAGTGTCTTCGTTGAAGAAGAACTCCTTCTCGGTGCTGCCCAGGAGAGTGTCCGGGTATCTCTCCAGTGTAGTCCTCCAGGTCTGGAAACGCCTGCCGCTCACATTGAGAATGATCAGCTCATCCTGCCTCTTGTTTTTCTCCGTTGGAGCCAGTGGCATGGGACAGTTGGCCACTGGCATCCATCCTATGGCAGCTGCCCTGGCAAAGGGCAACCATGCTGCTACCCCTGCTGCCATGATGACCCCAGGCCTTGTTACTGGAGAAGACAGTTAGGCTGCTCCCGACACCTGTTGGAAGTCAGATCAGTTCCATCTAAAATAAAGAACAAAATAAAAACACAACACACAGTCAAGCAGGGTGTTTTGCCCCATTGTGTTAGAGTCAGGTGTCAGTACGTACACAAGAATTTAAAACAACTGGCTTGCCCTCATCTCCCGCTTGAAGAATGAAGTTAAACAAGGCACATGATAATCAGCTCAGCGGGGTTATGGCATTATTATAGATTGAAATTTTGAATAGCAAATGATTCCTCATTAAAAGCATTTTAAAAGTAGCATAAACACACTAATTTATATTTGCTTCCTTACAAACAAGACTAATCCATAATTCCCCAGGTGTAAGCCTCATGTGCTCATCAGTTTAACTACAGCTGTCAAGAAAGAGCTGGGAACTCCAGTGAAATCGGCTTGCAGTTCACCCAGTGAAATCGTACGCCACGAAAGCCACGACTGGACTGAGCTGGGCTTCCAGTCTTAAAAAAGTTCAATACGCAATGAATCTTGCACTAAGAACACTTTCAGTGGAAAGAAACAGAACATCTTCTCTAGTTTTCATTAGTTTTCTTTCACCTTCAATTAAAGGCCTGGCCTCCGCAGCAGTCTTTTGCTGGTCTCTGTCATTTAGAGATGGGTTTACCCTTGTGAAATGGTGCATCCCTCCACGGCACCACGGGAAAGTTCTGACTTTCAGGGAAACGGTATTCATCAGAATACCTAAGCAACGGTAAGCCTGAATCCCAGGTGTGAAAGCTGATGGATTAAGCTACCAACGGAGTACCAAGAACATCAGAATGAGGAAAGTCTCCAAAGTTGAACAACTTTCTTCCAGCAGGAAGATACCGTGATTAATTCCTACCTAACAGAGGCAGGAGTCTTTCAGCCGAAGAACTGAAGGACTATGAGGTTGAAAGGAAATATGTTCACTGCCCTCTTGATTTTTAGATGAAAAATATCCCCAGTTGTCCAGATCCTCAGCCACTGGAAGCCAACATTCTCTTGAAGTTAGAGTCGTTATTGTGGTTCTGATCTAGCCAAGAATTTGCTTTTTCTTTTTGATCTTTGGTCGGAGTTCTTACAATATCTAACTTTTGTTTTAACTTGTATTTACGTTCACTTCCCTAATGTTTTTCTAACTCTACCATAAACTTATCTGGAGAAAGGGGCCATTATCATATAAGATGCATTAGGGGCCCTATCAAAAGTCGATTTCTCAATGGAAATTCCATTGATTCTACTGACTCAGCCCCTCAAAGCTTAATTATATCCTCTACATGGTATCCTTCTAGGCAGCTTTACTCTAAAGTTTTTTAATTATATGAAAGCTGTCACTCCAGCCAGTAAGGCTGCAGCATTATTGATTTCAACAGGCCATCAAAATACTGAATAAAAAATGATGGAATCAATCTCTGGTGAAAATGACTAAACTGCTCACAGAAATGCTCTTCCTCTTCAGAGCACATTAACATTCATCACCTTAATGTGGAGTATCTTTCTATGCAATTTTACTATCTAAAGGACAATTGAAATCCCTCGTGCAAGCATCTTACTGCTGCTGGAAGAGGTTTTGTAATTACGAAACATACAATAATCCATAGTGATGCTTATCCCAAGGAGACACTTTGCTTATGTACATGGCACCGCAGCAAACATCCCACAATATTTTCCTATAAAGAATCGTTCCGTATTACTATGCGCTATTTCCTCTCTCCCCCCAAGGAGGGAATTTGCTGCGTTAAGAGTGCCAGGCTGACAGCCCTGGAGACCCGGCTCTTCCGTCTGTGCGGGGAAGAGGCAGAGCGCGGCACTGCAAACTTTCTCTGCACGACTTTGAAAATAAGCCCCGCTCTGTAGCTGAGCGGCCGCCCCCGGGCTCGGTGGGCTCCCACAGCAGAGCCGCCCGCTTCTTACACCACCACTGGTGGATCTTTTAATGTTTATGAAACGCTGCGTAAAGAGCAGGACTGCAAAACAGGAGGCAGCAAAATGAGAACCATTTCATTCATTAATCACCAAATATATACAGGCAAATAACGAAGAGACCAAGCTAATGCATCCTGTTCCTGTTTTCCCCGCCGCTAAGCTGTCTTCTCTGCTTTTTAATTTCAATTAGCGACACCACCACAGTCATTCTACCAGGACTGATTGGCGACGTACGGTGACCTGACCAGCTACAGTACACTGGATCCTCATCTCCCCTGATTTCTCAGGGGAACCGCGTTAGAAATCTCTTCTGTACTTTTATAACTTTGGTTGTAAATTCCAGGTTACCTACATTAGCTGCTGCGGCACTATAAATACTTGACATATAATTGTTCTAATGAAACACTGGTAACTCATAAGTGACTTACACATTTTTAAATCAATTTTTAAAGATAAAATGGGTCCTTCCATGCTGGCAGTATATATTTGGGAAGCTATAAATATCTCCGCTATGAAATGGACAGGAGAGGGGTGTTCTTCTGTGGAAGTTTAGTTCCCTTTCCCGGCGACCAAGAGATGCAGCTGGTTCAGAAAAGTTACTGCGCACAGCTGAATTTCTAAGTTGCGTTAAATCTGTCCCATTTGATCCTCAAAATACACAGAAAGAGAGTATTTTTCTGCTATAAACTGTCTGAAGGACTAAGAGGGAGAAGAGTAATGAAATCTCCTATAGCAGAGGTTTTGCTTCTGCTTGTCCCTGAGTCCTTACAACTCCTCCCCAAAGTGAGAGACAAAATTGGGAGAGGACTGGATTTGTAATTTAGAGCTGCACAAACTAAGCCAAGTAAAAAAAATACAAAGTAATTAGTTTATCTACAGAATGTGGAAAGAATTCTCCTTTTCTGCATGCCTGGGTTTGGGCAACGGCTAACCAGTCTTTTTAGGCTGGAAAGCAATTGGCCGGGCTCAAAATATACTGTGCAGTCGGCAGAGCCTCTTCAGCTCGCATAGCAAACACACACACTTAATTCTAACAAGCATATATTTAGCTATACACACGTTTCTAATTTTAATAACTGTAATTTCTGCAAGCAATTTGAAAGGAACTAGTTAACAAAAGATTGGTACCCTGCTGATGACATTTAGAAGACCCGGTACACGAAATTAATTTGCCTCCTCCTGATTTAAAAAAGTCGGCATCTACAGAGAAAAGGATCTGTTTTCTTTAGATGATTATGAGGACAGTGAAATGGGGCAAGGAAATCTGATAGAAAAGCCGGTGGCGTGAGCCCCCTGTCCCCCTCCCGGGACTCCCGACCCCATCGGAGTCCCTCTCCGACCACCCCTGGCTCCCGCAGGTCGCCGGCGCCGCAGCCGCTTCCCGGGCACTGCGGATTTGTCCCCGGTTCAAACAGAAGCCTGACAGGCACAGCGAGGTCAGGAGAGCTCTGGAGGAAAACTTGAGAGAGCACAGTTATTCCTATTCACCTGAAGGGTCAAGAAATAAACGACGGGTTCTTACCACAGTAGCTCCCACCAGCAATGCCATACTTAATAAATGTCTCTTCGTAGTCTCATGAAAGCAGAAACAAACCAGAAATCTCATAGCGTCTCCCTTCCTAGCAGCAGACGGGGATGATTTAAAAGATGACTGATAAACATACTGCGAGTTTCTTGATGAGACGCTGCTAAAGGGAGTGAAGAGCCTTGAGATCATTCGGTCTCTCCTCTCCTGTCCTTGTTGGGTCAGGCTCAGACGGCAAAGATATATTTGCTTTAAAGCAAACGTGTCAGCCAAAGCTTCGATAGCCTCTGTCAGTCACATATTCCTTTCCCTTCGCAATCACATCAGATAATAAAACTTTCTGCAAAACATTCACTCCCTCAGTCCGTTGGAGAGATTTAGGAGCAAAAGCAACAGGCTTAGGATAAATGCACGCAAACTTCTCCCCTCCCTCCCCGTCAGCCCAGGGAGCCCCATCTTGCCGGCTCGCAGCGATGCCTTACCTGGCAAGGGAAGACACTCTCGGCGCCCAAAAGTAGGGCTAAATGTGGGGAACTGGAAGGAAGAGGGAGCAGTCACTCCTCAGGATAAAAGGTGATCTGTGCTGCCTGCCTCTTGACTCCCTCTCTAAATGCAGTCAGCGGCAATCAGTAAATGTGATCATCATTGTGAAAGTATATATAGAGAGATGACTAAACAGCTTCTCCCTCATTACTGCCGAGACGGAGTCTCTCTCGCCTGAGCTCGCTTCATTTTGCCCCCTCCCCTTCCAGTACCGCTCGGAGCTTTGCTCTCGCTGCCCAGCCCAGCTGGAATGGGCACCCGCGTCCCGGAGCGTGCGCTGGCGTGGGCGCAGCGGGGAGCTGGACCCGGCTGGTCCCAGGGAGGCAGGCTGGGAGGCGAGGCGGTGTGAGCCAACAGAGACACCGGCAAATGGAGTCATTAAATACACACCAGAGCCTACCCTGCATGCTAATGTGCCAGCAGTGGCGAGGGGGGGATGAAGGGGGGAAGAGTAGGGGATGAACTTCCCTGGTCCCTCCCGGAGCTCCCTCTGTGCCCCTGACTCTCGGGCAGGTGGGGACCGTGCAGGAGAGGTCCCTTCTCCTGGACGAGAAAATGAGCTATTCCTCCAGCATTGCAAACCTACAACCAGCACCTTAGCCAGGACAGGAGGCTACGTTCAGGAATAAAAATAAATAATGCGGGCTTAAACCGGTCTTTCCCTCTCTCCTTCTCCCCTCTTCCTTCCCACCACCTGTCCCCTTTCCCCCTCGCCCTGCTCTTCTCGCCTGCTTGGCAGCTCTCACCGGTCCTGTCTCCACCTCAGCATCCTTCTTTCATCCACCGGCAGAAGTTGGACTCCGCACGCTCAGAGACCTGGCATCCTTGCTCGTTTACCTGCTTGCGGGTGAATCTCCATCAAATAAATAACTATAAGACCCCAGAGCAAACCAGCCCTGCCCTGCTCCGCCGGCCAGCGACGGATGCGCCGCAGCGATAGTTAGTGACTTCCATAAAGTCAGACACACACATACAGGAACGCGGGGAGCTCGGCTGCCTCGCCATTGCCTGGCGTCCCCCCACACCCCGGTATTGCACTGTACCGCCGGGAGTTCGGGGGCCGGGAGGGTCCGTGCGGCCACCGGCTGGCGAGGAGGGAGGGCGGGCAGGCGAGCGGGGGCGGGGGGCGAGGACGCGGAGGGCGCGGGGGTGGCGGCGAGCCGGGGGCACCGCTCCTGCCCCTTCGCCTCCCCCGGGGCCGCCGGCGCGCCCCCTCCCCTCCCGCAGGTGAGCTCCCCCCCCGGGGCCGGTGTCCCCGCGCTCCCNCCCCCCCCCCCCCCCGGCGGACCCCCCTCACCTCCGCAGGGCGCGCCGGCCCGCCGCCTCGCCCTGCCCGCCCGGCGCTCCCGGCCGCGGCCGCCAGCCCAGCGCCTCCGCTGCCATGCGGCTGCGGGAGCGCGGAGCGGCGCGGGGGCGGGCGCGGGGCTGCGCGGGGCGGCGCGGAGTGCGCGGGCGCGGGGCGGCGGCGAGCGGCGATCAGCACCGCGGCGGCGGACAGCTCCCGCGGGTGGGGGCGCGCGGCGGCGGGGGCGCGCGGGGACCGGGACTCCCCCCGCCCGGGGCCGCCCCCCGCGCCGCCGGCAGAGGTCACCCGGAGCGAGCGCGGCGCGGGCGGGCCCCGCTCCCGCTCCCGGTCCCGCTCCCGGTCCTGCTCCCGGTCCCGGTGTGCGGCCCCGGGCGGGGGGGTGCCGGGCTTTGCGCCGGCGAGGGCAGCGGGGGCCGCTCCAGCCGTGTCACCGCCGGCGAGGGGAAGGGGGGAGGTGGGGGGNGGGGGGGGGGGGGGGGGGGGGGGGGGGGGGGGGGGGGGGGGGGGGGGGGGGGGTGTCTGGTGCGCTCTGCTGTTGCAAAAATAGGGGAAAGGGGGACTTGGCAAAGCCGTCGCCAACCAGGGCGCGTTTTCCAGGTGGTTTTGTGCGTGTCCTGGTTTGAGGACGTGGTTGAGGCGTGTTATAACGTGCCCTTCTTCTGAGAGCTCCTAGACCGAGGCCTGATTAAAAAAATAAACATAAAAAATTAGAAAGCCCCCCACAAATATTTCAACGCTCAGATTTCAGCCATTGGAGTGATCTCCGCGGGGCAGAGGTGGGTTCCCCATCGCTGGGCACTCTAAGGCTCAGCTGGACGGGGTGCTGCGCTGTCCTGTCTAGCCCGTGCTTGTGCCAAGAAAGGTTGGACCAGGTGATCCCTGAGGTCCCTTCCCACCTGGGATTCTGTGCTTCTGTGATTCTATGACTATCAGGGAGCACAGCAATATGACGAGGGGTGACGGTTTTAAACTGGAAGAGGGGAGATTTAGATGAGATATGAGGAAGAAATTCTCTCCCGTGCGGGCGGTGAGCCCCTGGGGCAGGTTGCCCCGAGAAGCTGTGGCTGCCCCATCCCTGGAGGTGTTCAAGGCCAGGTTGGACGGGGCTTGGAGCACCCTGGGCTGGGGGGAGGTGTCCCTGCCCAGGGCAGGGGGTGGCACTGGGGGGGCTTTAAGGTCCCTCCCATCCCAAACCATTCTGTGATTCTATGATTGTCTGGTTTGGAAAATCTACACTGGAAACTCTGATACCAGAACCCTCGACAGTCCAGTTCAGTGCCTCAACATTGTCTAATCCCTGATAATTCAATGTAATGATTAGAAAATAATACTAATTTCTGAGTGTCAGGTCCTAGGTAATCCTCCCCCAGAACAATTTCACCCAATAATATTTGTAAGCTGCATTACAATGTCTGCAGACTAGTTAACGAGGTTATGCAAACGCAACGTGTTACAATCTTTAGAATATGGATACTGATAGTTGTATGCTGGACACTTTGCACGCAAAGTGAATCCTAAAACTTCGATGAGAAACTTTCAGGGGCTGTAGGAATTTAAGCAAATCAAAGCATCCAGAACCCATCTCCATTAGACGTCTTCAGAACTGCTCCCTCTTTAAAATATTTCCTATATCTCCACTTGCTCTTTTCCTCTTGCAGATGCTCAGAAGAAAGCAAAACCAGAAATGTCATTTGGTTTTTACTGGTATACGAGATTTTTCTGTGATTTACAATGTCATCGCTTCATAAAACTTACCGACTCTTCTCTCATCAGGCGTGCTCTGCCCTCACTCTTCGCTGGCTCTGGCCTGGCTGTGATTCTCAGTAGCTTTTCCCCCATGACTCGGCCCCCTTTTAACTTCCGATCTCTATTAAAAAGCTAATTTGGGAGCTTTTTTTCAATGCTCCCAATTTTGTATTTTTAAATAGAGTATGAATGTCAAAAGCAAGCTAGCTGCAGATAGTCTGATGTGGAAATATTCCCTCTTCTCTCTCTCTTTCTTTTTATTCCTCATTTTCTTTATTTGTTTCTTTGTTTCTTCCTCTCCTTCTCTCTCTTTTTCTCTCTTTAACTCTCTCTGTCTTTCCCTCTTTCTCTTTTGCTTTTTCTTTCTGCCTTTCCCTTTCTCTCTCTTTCTAGGAATATCTCCTTAGGTTCTACTGCACCAATTGTAGGTTTTATTAAAACTCTTTCAACAACTTTTTCTCATTCTGTTACTGAAATGTAGAACCTGCCAGTGCTAAAACAAGTCACATGTGCAGAGAAACAATTGGAACAAACCGTGCATGGTTAAATATCAATATTAAATATAGTTCATTGATTCTTTTCTCTGCCTTTTTCTTCTGTATTTATATCCTATGCCTCTCTCGTGTGTTTTATTTATTGTGTGTGTTCTTTACACTGGGCGCTGTCCTGCATTAATTCTGCATCTAAATATCGCTGTGAGTTCGTGGCCGTGCTGTATCAGCATGCTGTAATGACAGTTGCAGTAATAAAGCTAGCTTCATTGCTTGAAATTACAGCTTGCCATAACATCGTAGCTTTGTAGTCTGATTATGTCCTACAGATTGTGCCAACAGTTCCCTTGCTTTGGATCCAAGCTTGTGAAAATGCTTGCGCAGATTAAAGAGAGATTATTAATATGATTATGCGAAAGAGTCAGTCTTTGTAACCTTAAAATTATATATGTGGTCTGGTGATTGAAAGAGCCTGGAAAACCCAGCTGCTCGACTACATCTCT
Organism: Himantopus leucocephalus; assembly: GCA_003993805.1. Taxonomy (NCBI): domain Eukaryota; kingdom Metazoa; phylum Chordata; class Aves; order Charadriiformes; family Recurvirostridae; genus Himantopus; species Himantopus leucocephalus. Next base: position 5,711,212 of record RSEF01000026.1, on the reverse strand, counting down.
GCTTCTTTGGAAAACTCTCTCAGACCTTGGCTAAGTCTCTTAAGCTCTGCGTTCCTAGTTTCCATCTGAAGAAAGAATATAATAATATTTACTGACAAAAGGTATATTATCAGAATGTACAAGGATTTATAAGTGGCTCTATGATTCCTGAAGGACATAAGTTGTACAAAAGTATAAAGAGTGATCTGGTAACCTGTTTGTTGGGCCGTCTCCCCATCGCTCTGGCGTAGGAAAGCAAATGGTAGGGATTTCTCCAAAACTTCATCCATCCATCCATCCATCCATCCATCCATCCATCCATCCATCCATCCATCCATCTCTTGGGCTTCTTACCGTGGTACACGAGCACACACAACAGGTAGTCCTAAAAACGAATGAATGAAGGAAGGCACAAGGCACTTGCTATCTCATCCTATAAATCCAATTAAAAATATCTACCATTTGCTTGAAGTACGATGCCTTCGTGCCACAGGCATGGCAAAATAAGAAGCTGAAGCATCTCGCTCGCTCCTGTGTCTGCCTCATGGATATATTTTGTCACTGGAAACTGCAGTGTCTACTTTAGGGGCAGAAATGGTCTTCACTAGGGTTAATCTAAATTTTCTTTTATCAGCACACTTCTGGTGAAAAGTTTATTTTGACACAGAAAAAAAAGCCAAAAATTGGATTTGGATCACAGTTTTGCAGGCTTTCTTATAAGGAACACTGGACTATTAAATCAGGAAAGTGCCCATAATAAATGGTCTTTCGTAACACAGTTCTGCTTTAGGTTTTTTGCAAAACCGGTATCTGAAATGTTTTCTAGAGCTTTGTAACAAATGAAACCCCAAGTTCTCTCAGCATCCCTCGGGAGTTTTTAAGGCGATCTTGTTACTGGCTTAAAAGAGTCCTGAAGGAAAAAGCGGCTCATTTTCGAGCACCTTTTGAGGAAGGTTCCATACAGGGAGATGTTAAGGGTTGGGGGATTTATTCAGGATGACTGGAGATTGTATTAGCTCCACTTTGGGGAACACTGCAGAATTTACAGGGTGCTGTTTGCATCCTTGTGCGGCTCTCGGACCCGTCCGTCGGTCAGAGACGTGGGTGCGTGGCGGACGGTCCGTGTCCCTCTCCCGGTCTGCAACCTCCCCCTGCCTGTTGGTGCTTGGAAATGGGGGGGTTGGTTCAAGGCCATCTCTGATTTACAGCGCATTCAGTTTCTTTCCCCCTCAATGTTTGGAGATTTTCCAACCTGAAATAAAGCCTCGCAGGCAGCTGCATTCTGCCACGTCTTTCCAAAAGGGAAGAGGAAAGAGCCATGGATGGGGTCCAGCAGCTCTGCTCGCTAGCCAGCAGCTGCAAAATTTTCTGTTCCGCTGACCTTAATGAATCAAGAAAACATCACACATGATAGTAGCAGGAAAAGACCCTCGAAGGATAGCTGGATACTGAATCGGGGCTTTGATTTATTGTCCACTGTCCTCTGTCTCTCCCCAATGCATCCCATGGCTCGCTCTTCCAGTCTCATTTCACACGGTGAGTAAAATAACAACGCTGGTTTGCGATGCTACTCACTGCAACGGCTCATCAGGGATTGTGCTTAATTGGCCGTATTCCACGTTATCAACATCCAAACATTTAAGTAATGAGAGTCTTGTGTTAACGCTCCTGATTACAGATGGGACCGGGCGCGTTGCAGGAGGCAGGTAGGGAAGGGCAAAGTGGAAATCAGTGTGCCTGGGTGTTCCGTGTCTGCTTGTGAGTCAACGCTGCTGTGATTTGCCTTTGTTTGTGCCTTGAGAGAACGGTGCCAGAGAAGTGCGGTTTCGCCATCCTGAACGTGAAGCATTTTTTCGCTAGGACTGCAGTGCCGTCCGTCCCACGGGCCCGACGTGCCTCTTGCGTGTGCTGCGGAAACGGGCGGTAGATGCACCGAAGATGAGGGAGGTAGAACAGAGCAACACCAATGGGGGGGAAATTAGGACAATGGGCTTAAAGCTAGCGACTCTGTAAAAGCGTATGGATTCTTCGCTGCCTTGCTGTACTCTACTGCTCGTGCTGGAGTGTCGTACAGTCCAGGCGGGACTTTACACATCGGTCCTTATCCGACTGCTCTGCAGCAAGTTTCCTTTGCAATGATGTGCCTCCAGCCAGTTGGGAATTCTCGCAATTATGAGTCAACCAAGGCTAAAAAGCTCTGAACTGAGCAAAGCGCGAGTCAACTGCACTCCTTTGATCTCACACACAGTGGGTTAACCAGTCACCATCAAAGCCGTCGTCATTATCTCCTGCAAGTTGAGAGACCAATTAAAGAAAGGCCAACAAAGAAGCCCAAACCCAAACCAACCTGAAATAAATGATTAATGTTAAATTATCGGGTTTGGAATGGTTACCAGAGCTAGAGTGATGCTGAAGGTTTTGCTGCTAGAGTCAACAATACAATAAATTGCAATTGCAGTTTTTCGGTGGCTCATAACCAGTAAATCAGATCTGTGGAACTGTACAGTTACTGCAAATTTAAGGAGTTGTTCTTTCATTTTTAAGAGTGCATTTTAAATCAAGTCAACAGCCATAAAGCAATATACAGCCTGCCTCGCTATTGTCTGGGGAATGAATCCTGTACTATCATGATTCCTTTTTATTATTATTAGATATGGGGGCAGGGAGGAGAAATCGGGGAGGGAGATTGTCCCTGTTCAGCTGACCGGCGTATAGGGTATATAGTTGCACCAAAAGTGCCTTCTCCGCCCAAGGCCTGCGCTTTGCGTACTTGCTTTGGGGCAGACTGGAATAGAAAACAGCCGCTCCACACGTGAGCGCTTCACCCAGGGGTACGTCAGAGCGGGGCGGGGGTGGCCAGGAGGAGCCACGAGCCTCGCTTTTTTCTTTTTCTTTTTTCTTTTTAAGCTCACCTGCTCTCTATAAGCTATTCACCATGTGAGATCGTTACGTTATCACATCAATCAGTGTGGCCTGGGCTGGGAAGGGAGATGATAAAAGGCTGAGGCTGCCACCCTCTCCCTGTGAGCTCTGAGGCTGCTTCTTGGGGTGTCCTTGTGTCTAGAGAAGGAGCATCCCCCCCGCGTGGCAGAGACCCCCCCAGACCCCGGTGGTGGGCACTGGGCAGCCGTGGCTCAGGCAGGATGGAGAGTTAATTGGATTATGGTGCCTGTGTGTCATATTAGATTCAGCAGACCTGTGCTGGGATCGCTTCTGGCTCGTGCCAAGGACTCGCTGTCTGTCATCGCCCCGTGCGCGGCACCGCGCTCGCCCGTCACACCGGTGGCTGGGGGTCATGGACCTGCGCCTGCCAGGTTAGTCCCGAATTTCAAATCTATGCAAAAATTTGCATACTTCTGCTGCAATACTTGGAGAAGTTTGGATGTTTTTTGAATTTGAGGCAGTAAACATTAAAATATTTGTGGGTAAAAGAAAGTGTGGAAGCTGTCGAGTAGAAGGGACCCCGGGCACCCCGTGGCTCCTGCATGATGGGCCAGCGGGAGTTTTGTCTCCCGAAAGGCAGCGGGAACAGCCTGGGCTGCGGTGGGATGCCCATTGCTGATGGGGGACTGCACAAGGACACAGGAGAGAGGGAAGAATGAGGGGCCTCTCCTTCCAAAGCCCGGTGGCTTCACGCAGTGTTCCTGGCTGTAATCTGTACGAGGGTGAATTTCTGCTTCTATGATGGTGGCATCGCTGGGGACGTGGCTCTCCTCCCCGACGGAACTTTTAATGAGACAGACAAAATGTGGACAATAAAAATGAAAGGCCCTGCTCCTTGCAAACCCTTTTTTTTTCNTGAAAGGCCCTACTCCTTGTAAACCCTTTTCTTTTTCCTGCTACTTAATTATCACGTTGAAGATAAAAATAGCTGAAAAATCACTGAAGAGGAGACAAAGGCTTTCTGCAGCCTCGTCCCCTTCGGCACTGGCCCCGCTCTGCCTCGGCACGCTCCCGCTCTCCTCCCGCGCCAGGGCAGACCTGGGGCTGTGCTGCTGGTAGAGAAATGCAGCGTTAGAGGCCCTTACTGGAAATAACGTCTGAGCTCCAGTGCTGCAGTAAGTCCTGTCCAGGCGAGAGCGGGGTGGGACGCAGCGTTGCAGCAGGGGAGGACGGAGCTGCGGGTCTGAGCCCCCCTCGGTCTCTGTGCGCCCGGAGCAGCCGAGGGCTGAGCCCGGCGATGCTGAAGGCTTCGTGTGTGCGGAGGAGGTGAGGACTGCCGTGTCTCTGTCACCTGGTGGCTGAAGGGTCTGGAGGAGGAGCGGCTGGAGAGGAGGTGCAGGGCTGGCTTGTGCGGGCAGGTCTGGCAGGAGCCTCCGCTGTGGGCGCGGTGACCCGGCGTGGACAGCTTTTTCACGCTGTTTCCTAATGGTCAGGAGGGGATGGTTCCCAACTCGCTGCTGGGGGGGGCGGGGAAGCAGAGATGGATTCTGGCCCCAAAACAATTTATCATACCAACCCCATCTCTATATATGAGAATGTTAATAGGCAGAAATAGATTTACTCTTTTATCTCGGAACAGATTAAAAATAATTTTACCTGCAGACAAATTCTATAACTAGAATTCAAGCTTAATCTGATTTTTTTTAATTATTGAATCCAGTAAGATTATTATTTCTGTCTTGCTGTAGCAGGATGTAGTCTTCTGGCTAACAGGAAGGTTGTCTGTGTGCGTGTGTGTGTCATTAGGGGCTAACTTGGAATTCAGATCTTAATCCTCAGTACAGACCTTTGATATAGAAAGAGGGCTTTTGTTAATGCATTAACTTAAACTTGCTCGCAGCAGAAGCAGTAGCTGATAGCTTGAAAGTGAATTCAGTTAGTATTTTTGGATAGTCCAGTGTTAAATGAAGTTCTTCATGAATGGAAAATCTCTCATCTAAGCTTCTCAAGAAGCTCAAAAGGGATATTTATGCAAACATCTCTCTGAGCAGGAGGTTCTCTTGCTCTTGGATGATGCGCACGTGAGGGAGATCTTGCTTCTTAACAGGCTGGAAGATCAGCTCATTAAAGGGGATTTTGGAAAGCTCAGGCACTTTGCCAGGACACCGCCGATGTTTGCTTGCTTTTAAGACCCTCAGTGTCTGAGAGAAAGCAGAAAGCAGACCTGGACTTGATTTTGGTGTTCTGGTTTGTTAGCAATGTCCCATCTGGCAATAGACTTCATCGCCTACAAGAATGGTCCCGAGTTGGGTGTTAGGGTCATCTCAGCTGGAAAACAAACCCCGAGCGGAGCGGTGCTTTCCCCGGCACCAACGGCAGAGCGGGTCTGGCTCGTCGGCTTGTCAAAGCCATAAACTGTCTGGAGAGCGTGCAGGTGTTGGAAGCATGGTCCCACTTGCTTTGCAGTGTAAAAGGAGAGCAACTGTTGGGCTTTTTATGCCTACTAGGAAACAAATATGCAAACTTTATTGGTGTTGAACACAATTTTACTTCTGTTACAGTCAGGGGTGAGGTTAATCAAGACCGTTGGCAGAGCTTTTGAAATATGGCTGGCTCTGCTCATCGCAAAATTCGGGGCCAAACTGATCACTAATTCTGGTTTTGTATGAGGTGACAAGCTGGCAAATAAAGAAAAATATTTGATTTTTCAATATCCCTGTGCACATGTTTCTGACCAGGAAGCCTTTTGGAATGAAAATTCATATTGTTCACCCAGGAATGAGTTACACTAACTCCTTTTTTGAATCAGATAAGATAACATTAATCGCTGGGGCTGAATGTTTAGATAATGCGTTTTCTAACGCTATGTGTAGTATTTCTCTGTGCAAGGAATAACGTGCAAAAAGTAGCCCAATCTAGAATGATGCAGCAGGGCATAACACAAGCCAGCTTAAATAGGAACATAGGAAATGTTTAAATGCCAAGCAATAAATCTGTGTAATAGCATTCAAATAGAGTTCAGTCCAAATGATGGCCTCGGTATTGATGAAACCTCACAATTTTATGCCACTTCTTATTTGGATAACTCTGAGTTTGCAGACATTGCCCCGTTTCTCTGAACAGCCAGTGGAGAGAGAAGCAGCTCTTTTTCTGCTGATGGTGGAAATGGAGGCATATAAAATACCTCTCTTCCTCAGTATTCAAAATGTTGAAGAATCTTTTCCATGTTTTATTTATTTGTTGCAAAGATCTTCCGCCTGAGATACTGCCTTCATCTGCAGGAAGGAGTTAGCTGAGGAGCAGAGGCAGACGATTCTGGGTTAGAAGTGACACAGATAAGTAGGAATTTGGATCTGACGAGCCCTTTATTGCTATTATAAACACCAATAGAAAGAAAGGAAAAGGAACTTTTCAGTATTTTGCAGCTAATATATTACAGAAGTTAAATAAAACTGTCCCTTGCTCCCCCGGCTGCGTTAGGCGCTGGAAGCGCGCAGCACTGCATGGAGGCACTCGGCGTGCTCGAGATCAGACCTGCAGATGTAAAGCTTACGGAAAAGCAAGGCAAATATTCAGGAGAGTGTCTGCATTTTGTGTGACCTCCTTTCCACCTCAGCTTTGATCCAGGCTGCTGATCCGAGGAATAGATTCTGATTTCCATTTGATAAGGCTTACATTTTTTGGCAAAGGGAGGCTCAAAAATAATCCTTTTCTGAGCAGATAAATCATCTAAAGCGCTCGAACATGCAGGCAAAGGAACTGGCAAATCTGCTAGCTGAACTCCCGTGATTGCTTATTTCCAGGAGTCTCGCGGGAACGGCTGGGGTGAGCGTGGCCGTGGCCATGGCCGTGGGGTGCGGGTCAGTCCGGGCGGCGCAGACACCGGGTGCTGGGGCCGGGCCGAGGTGTAAACCCACAGCTAACCCCGAGCGCTCAGCCCCGCGAGGCGCTGCTCGTCGGAGCGCCAGTGCCCGCTCAGAAATATTTAAGCACGTGTTTAAAAGGAAGATCCTAAAGGCCCAGCAAGTCAAGGGTCTGCCAATGTGCGTCAAGGTAAAGGCGCGCCGAGCGCGTTGCTGGTCTGTAGGCACGGGGCTGACTCTGTGGGATCCCAGCCCCTGTTAAAATGGGGATTTTAGACCCAGCTGATGAGGAAGGTCATCACGTGGCGTTGGGAGCTGCCGCCGGGCGCAGAGCTGTTGTGCCGTAGGGCTCTTCAGGTGACCGTTTGGAAACAGCTCCAACCCTTCCTTCACACAAGGACAGCGGCGAAGAGAAAAGTGGTTATGATTACTTATTAATTAATTCAGTACAAATAGACATATGAATAGATATTCATTTAAAATTCCTGCGGGTTCACAGCGTGAGTGAGTCCGGCGCCTTACACGCCATCGAGGTGCTTCTCTTGGCCCCATCCCGAGGGACCCGGCGGGGGAACCAGCGCTGGAAGTGCCAGCTCTGCTGTTAGGAGGAACAAACATTCGCAATTCTGAGCAACAAAATGGAATAATGAAAGAAACTACTTCAGGTTTTGATTAGCGCTGGAAGGATGTCAAAACAGTGGAAACCAATGTACGTATCCCTTACCTGAGCCCCAGATACAGACTGCTCAAGGCACTGGGCCAGGTCTGGGGTCATGCTCTTGTCACGTATCTCTTTGCAAATATACACACGTATAAGGTCACAAGAAATCTGGGAAACCCCTTGTGTGCAACTTGGAGAGCAGGTAAATGATATAAACCAAGGAAGAACATTGCTGCTGATAATCACTTGTGTTGTCATTGTCAGCCAAAGCAGTAGCAATAACAACAAACAGCGTGCTCGTCACCCACGTGGCTCAGCACTGCGCAAAGATGATCAGTGCCCCCCAACAGGTACCTGTGGCAGATATGTAGAGGCACTGAGCACCATATTCCCCCCCTGCTGATTTTGAAAAATCAGAAACTCTGTGATTGAGAGCCCAGGGTGAGGTCAGGTTCCCAGCTTTCATTTAAATCTTGTTTCTTGATCTCATAAATATAAGAAAAAGCTTGAAAATGTTGAATTATGTTTTCTCTGCACTTAGTTAAATTCCAGGAGTTTTCAAAAGCGCTATAATAACAACAACAGGTGTTATTAATAATAAATAATTATAGTTAGCACTTCTTGACTTTTAATCATAGCTTCTATTCATGAACAGAAGTAGGGACGGATAATTCTCAGATGACCTTCAGACAGAAAGATAAGATGCAGAGCTGAAAAAACATTGCAAACAGGACTCGGGATAATTTCACTTAATCCTGGCAATACAGTGCTGGCCTTCTGAGGCAGATGATGACATTCAGTGCATGAGCTGTTGCTAAGCTTTTGAAAAACATTTATTCTTTGGCCACAAGCTACTCCTGGTCTTTGTTGTTAGCAGAGACATTTATGTCAGAAAATGTTGTTCCTTTTAAAATTTTCTGTGATAAAAGGCACTTGTTAGATGTCCAGTGTGAGCTTTAAATTAACGCTAAACTGGGTCTGTGCTGGAGGAGCTGCTGACTCCTCCAGGTTACCGATTTCGTTTTCAGCAGTGCCAGTCATCCCATAACGGATTATCGCTGCGGTTCGGGGCACAAAGACTGGACTCAAATTAATTTCCCGACAAGACACAGTATTGGCTCAAGCCATTTCCCTCCCGCTTCCTTAGCATCAATGTCTGCTCCACTTAAATGGCAATAAACAAGTGTAAACTCTAACAAGCCCCAAATTGGCTATTGACATCTCTGCCGGCTGACTCCTCGTTCGGGAAGCGGCGCTGGCCGGAGGGTGTCGGTGAAACGCTGGCGCTCTGCAATAGCCCATCTAAAGCCATTTCTCATAGACGTGATCCTTCACCTATCCCTTCACTTTCAGAAAAGGTGATCTTTAACAGCATGCGGGGCAGACACGCTTTCAGCCCGCATGTTTAATTTAATGGCACTGAGTGCTATGTAGAAAAAGGAGCTTTAATTCCCTAGACTTTGCAAAATTAAAGCATGCTTATGTTGTTTTGCTCTATCTTCCAATTATTTTTCTCAATTTCTTTTGAGGACTGGCTAACAACAGTCACTCTACTGAGTTCCAAAAATCACACAAATTATTCCTAAACCTGAAACGCAAGCAGCTGGCTGGATGCCGTTTGCACTGGAGGATTAAACCTTAGACTGGAAAAAAAAAAAAAACAAGTAGTTGAGAAAGGCACTGAGAGATCAGATTAACCCGGGCTGTGACACTGATACGGTCGTGTGAGAGCAGGATATCTTCAGGGAAGCTCAGCTCCTCCCCCCGCCACCAGGGCTGGAATTACCCGGGGACAATTTTTGCTTTTCGTCTCCCAGCCCTTTGCTTTCCCCGCGCCCGCGCTGGTGTGCACCGAGAAGTCCGAGATCCCGACTGACCGCTGGGCTTGTGCCGTGGCTCAGGGTCCGGATCTCGGAAGAGGTTTAGGATATGCTCACGCTGCAGATACTGGCTCAGCTTCACCCTGCCAGCTTTAGCCTCCAACTCGGTGTCTCTGTCAGATCCCATTTGCTCTTGGTGCTCGGTCTCGCCGGTGGCGAGAGGCTCTTTGTGATGGTGACTCACAGCGGGAGCCTCAGTCTTCGGTTTTATTCTTTGAATTATACCCTGGAGGTGCCTGTCTGTCCCCGTGGACTGCAGAGGAGACTTACAGAAATTGTGGCTGTAATAAGGATAGATCTTTGGAGAGTTGGGGGTGGCCACTGTGCAGTCCGGCCGTGGCTCTAAAGGAGCCATCTCCCACCTGCGCCAGCAGCCGGGCGCGAGGGTCGGCGCGGGGAAAGGACGGGCAGGGAGAGCTCTTCTCGCTTTTCGTTAACTTGTTCACTCTTAGGAGAAGTCAGTTTCTCCTTGTTGCAGAAAGGTGCCCGCAGCTCACCCAGCCCTCGGCGGCCGCAGTCGCTGGGGTGGAAGAGCACCGGCACTCGGTGCGATGTGAAGGGCAGAACAGACCCCGGCCTAAATCGGGCTGTGCCGGAGCTAAAACTTTAAAAAGACTTGAATGCTCAGAATTTTATGATGATGCCCAATAAGTTTCTGTTCTTTCTTCCTCCACTTCTCTTCTCTTTCTGTGTGTATCAATAATAAATGTCTTTGTGGAAAAGGTATTTTAGGAGGTAACTTACGCCTATGTGAGGACATTATTATAAGTATAAAGAAGGTACTCAGCAGCAGATGCGTGTCACGGTGCAGGTGGTTTGGTGTGTGGGTCTTGGCACTGCCACACCTTAGGGAAAGAAATGCGGCGTGATCAGGCCCTGTAACGCGGTCAGATTATATTGGCAAGAAAGGCCAACGCAGGTACACACCGAACGCTTGCAGTTGTCTGTCTCCACAGTCCGTGCTCCGGCTCTGTCTAGTGCAGTCCC
>RSEF01000026.1:5656942-5699118 GCA_003993805.1 Himantopus leucocephalus | reverse complement strand
TGGCTCTGCTGCAGGCAGACGGTCACAGACATGGGGAAGGACGGAGCAGCCTTTGGAAACGCTCCTGAGCTGTCTGCCCAGCCCGTGTGTGTCCCGCTGAGCGCTCCTCCGTCCCTGCACCACTCCGCTCTCGCCCGCTTTCCCAAACTGGCTGTGCCGGGCGGTGCAGAGCATTGCTAGAGCAATCGGAAACGTTTGTCCCATCGAGTAACCGCACAAACTGGTCCTGTCCATTCACCAGCCCTGTTGGTCTGGATTTAGAAGATAAAAATAAATGGTGTGAGTGTGGTGTGGAAAGACAAAGGTGTTTCATTGGCCGGTGGCTTTGCAGCTCTAAAAACCAATAAAATAAATCGCGCTGCGTTGCAGGTGGCCGTCCTTCATCAGGCCTGATGCTGTCTGTGCGGCGGTGCGGAGCGGTGCTGGTGGTGGCCCTGAGCGGCGGCGTGGGGTTCGGAGCCGGTGCGGGTTCGGAGCCAGCGTGGCAGGGGCTGTGCAGACACGCGGGTTTATGGGGACCCTCCCTGGAACAGCCTTTCCTGCTGCCACTTGCACTCAGAAGGGTGCTGGGTCTAAACGCACCGGCTGGTTTATTTGTGTAGAAAGATGATTCTATATTAAGAAGAAAGCCAAAGCCATGAAAGGCTGCGGTGCCGGCAGCCTGCGGGGAGCCGTGCCTGTGCCACGTGTGGGTCTCGCTTCTAAACTGTAGGCATTTAATAGCACTTTCCCTGGTAATCTGAAAGCAGTGAATATTTAACTTACTCCCCTGCAGCGGCGAGGCTGCGGGAAACATCAAGTGAAAAGTTCCCAAATCGAGGGTCGTGATCCACAGGGGGTCTCTGGGTCTGCAAATGGATGGGGGATGGCTGAAGGGGAGGGTGGAGGGCTGCCGGGACCCCGCGCAGAGAGCAAGAGATACAGCCGGGAGCAGTGCCGGGATTAGGGTGTTTGAGGGGAACTTGGGCGTTTGAACTCTGGCGTGTAGCCCTGTTTGCGACGCACCGGCCGTTCCCCCACACCGCCTTCCCTGTGCGTCGCGGCTGTGAGGTGTGCGCTGGTCTCTAACCGGTGTGATTTAGGATTAACCCATTTCTGAGAAGGGAGTTCAGGTGTCCGTCGCAATCCTGGGGCAGGTTTCACGGAGGATGCTGAGGCTCTGCGGTGCCCCCGTCCTCCCCAGCGCGGGAGCGGGCTGTCCCCGCCGGCTGTCCCTGCAGGTGGTCTGTCCCCGGGGGCTGCGTGGGCTCTCTGCAGATAAACGCTGGGCAGAACACAGCTCTGTTATTCTGGACTTGGCTTGGTTGGAAGGGGAAGGGGAGCCGACGCCACGTGAGCAGGAGCTGCTGCACCGAGCCAGGGGGTGACACAGCTTCCAGTGTTTGAACTGGTCCCACAGGGACCCAGCCTGCCGTGGCGCTCACCTCGCCCCGCTCCAATCGTCCTCCGGGCTCACCATCAAATCTGGGGTATAACCAGCGCTGGAAAGGCAATGCGCTCCTCATTCCAGTGGAATTAAAGATACACTGTGAGTGTTGTGCGGTAATGCCACAGCTGTGCGCCAGGTCCGCTTGGAACATGGCAGTGAATAAAATGAAATATGAGTTTTATTGATCTTGTCTGCGCTGCATTGTTATTCACACAGAGTGAAATTCACCCTTAGGCACAGGACAAACATTAGAGTTGGGCAAAACATTTCAGCTGAATGTTTTATTTGTTGGAAAAAATGCAGGTTTGAATCAGCTGAAAGTACTTGTGAATTCATGTTGCATTTCTCAAAGTGTTTCAGTATGTAAAAAACCCAAAAACGTTTTCCAGAAAGTAAAAAAATCTGCTATTGATGTTATTAAATGCAGCATCTATATTTTTAAGGTCCGAACTAACATTTTTTTTAAAAATATTAGTAAGATTTACTTTAAAAATAATACTAACCCCTAAAAAATGAACCAGTATTTTGCTTAGACTCAAAATCAACAAAATACAAAACTCAGGAACAAATTTTGGGGGATGTTTGGTTTTGAAAGAAAACGTAGTATTTTTCAGGTTGATTCAACGTATTTTCCCCGGTCTCTTGGTTTAGCCCATGGGAAATCAGTTACCCAGGTCAGCTGCGCTGGAACCCCGAGTTTGTACCCTTGGGGTCAGGCACGAGCCTGGCTGATGCTCCGGCGCCCCATTCCAGTGAGCAGCAACCTCGGTGGAACCTCTCTGTCTCTGGGCTTGGTTTTCCCTTGGTTTTCTAAACTTTTCTTAAGTGTTACAAAACAAGAAGCGAATCTCGGGGCATTGGGGTGCTGTTGTGCAAAGTGGGGCTTTGTTGAGTACATTGAGACTATGCAGAAATATGTGAACAGAATCGAAGCAACGGGTTAGAAGATTGTCGTGAATTGGCAATGGCCTTATGCCGGTGTGTGTGAGAGCAGAGTCTGTGATAATTTAATGTACATTATTAAATAATATAGATCGGGATGCAGCTGGTGGTAGTGCTGCCTGCAACAGTACTGTCTGGTACCTTTTATTTTTAATAGCTGACAATGTTCCCCTCTGTTCATCAATCGTGCATCGAGGCGCTGTTCCGCAGGGGGCAGGCACGGGTGCCAACGCCGCCGTCTCGCCAGCAGATCGTCGCGAGAGCCAAGGGGAAGGAAAACCCCTTTGGGCAGCGGTCCCTGGCAGCGGCGCCCCGGGAGAGCCCCGGGCGGGGGAACGGGGGCGATGCCTGTGGGGCCGCAGGGGTGGGCACTGCGGGAGCGTGCTGGGGTCCTGCGGGGGGGTGAGGGTGAACGCAAGAGCCACGCGGGGCAGAGGTGTTTGGGAGGGGGGAGCTGGCAGGGAGGACGGCCGGGCACCCCGCTGCCGCGGGCACGCAGCGCTTTGTCGCAGGGACCCCATGGGGTGACCCTGTGCTGGCAGCAATGGGGGCTCCTGCTGTCACCGTCATCCCCTGAGAGCACCAACAGCATCCCCGCGTGCAGCCACCCGGGTACCGCCGGGACGGACCGCAGGGGTGGCCTGAGCCGAGCTGCCAACCCTCTGCTCCTGCAGCAGCTCCGCCTTCGGGGGACCCCCAAACTGCAGAACTTCATCTGCTGCCTTTGGCACGCCACAGAACGAGGTATTTGCACCGGCAGGACACGATGGAAACACAGCCCTCAAAAAGGACAAAATAAGAGATTGTGTGATCCTAAAGGAAAGAAAGCAGAGAAGCGTGGAGATAAACCAAGACAGCTCGGGATTTATTCTATCAAATCTATCACATTTGTCTGGGATCTGCTGAATAGGAGTCTAATCAGCTGTTAGAGACTATTTTTCCAGCACCTCCTCGATCATCGACTTTGTTCATTTTTTCCCATCAACCATACATGGCCTCCATGTCAAAACATCATTTTACCATTATTGTCTATTTCCAGGATGTCTTTTATTATCCTGATGTCGTTTTGCAGCCCAGAAACTGGCACGGAGCTGGCTGGATTCCCTCAGATTTATGAAAGACTGCAGCAAGAGGGAACTGCCCTTCTCCTGCTCAGCCGCTCCCAGTCACAAAACCAAGGCGCTCCATCGAACGGACTGGGTAAATCGGCCTGGCGTCCGCAGCAGATGGACTTGCTCCTGTGTGCGCACAACTGTGGTAGATGCTTTAAAAAAAACAATAATAAAAAAAACCCTGAATCACATGTAAAGAAGATACGGTGAGGTTAAATTTACTTGTGGAAGTAATTACAAAAGTGCGTATTTTTCAGCAAAAGGAGATATAATTTCTGGATGAAGTGCACTGCACAGCTTCAGGACGCGTCTCCCCACACCAACCCGCCTATTTCTCGCTCCCCCCGGTGAGGAGCCCGTCGCTGTCGCTGCAGGGATGGGACGCGAAGGCTCTGCCCGTCCGACTGACGCCCGCTGCCGCGGGGACCGCTGTGCTGAGCTGCCTCCGCGGAGCCGGGCAGATGTGCTAACCCAGCCCTCCGCGGATTTAATACATCTTTTGTAGTTTAGGCCATTAAAATTTTAATAACAGCTACAGCCAAGCAGAAAAGGAGGGGAATGTTTGAAGGGTATCCCGACTTAGAAATCTTTTCAAAATATTAGCGAAAAGCCTGGTTAATGTGCCTCTGCTTTGCTATACATATGATTATTTAGGTTTTAATCTATCAAAGAGATGCAATTCTTAGGTTCTGGCCAGCTAATTCTCTGCCCTGGAATTTACACATCATAATAAAAAACATTTAAGCCTTTGGGGAAATGAGTTTAGCTCCTTCAATTGCTGAATAATTAAGGGTGACCCTTGTCAAAGACACGGTGTGTGCTATATATCATTGGATTACCTGTCCGCTTGGCAGCATTTTGCAGGCATTTTAGAGCTCTTATTATATGTTGTTTTTCATTTAGATGCAATTTCTTTTGTAATGAGGCAGAACTTATTTTCCAGCCCCTACAGGTGGCTTTGTCAGCTCTCCAAATTGCGCGTGAAGAGGCAGGTTCCCAATTGATCTCTCAATTAGGGCTTTGTTGATATTGGATAAATGAGGGTTCCCCTGCTTTGGACACAGCCTGGTCTGGTCGTGGGCCAAGGCTTTTGCGTGAAAGACCGCACATTTAACAACAAAACAAAAAAAAAAGGGTCCCTCTCTTTGGTGTTGCTTTTTCCCCTTGATTGCACCGGCCGAGCACGTGGACTGGTCTGTGGCTGATGCCGCGAATGCACCAACACAGAAGCAAGGATTCGGGTGTGAATCTAGAGCAAATTACGCCACGAAGTTAGCACGCCAGTAACCGGACCTTCTCATGCAGCTCATCAGAGAGGTGAGGTTTCGGGATGGGTTCCCAAATCAGCCCGTGGGGTGGGTAGCGCTGATGGATACCCGCGGTTTGCTGCGGACGCCCGCGGGAGCTGCGTCTCGCCCCTGCGCACGCCCTTGTTTCTCCTGTTGAAGTAACGATGCCACGCGTGTCACCGGTGTCTGCCTCCGGGCTCGCAGTTGGTGGATCTTTTCCTTTTCACATCGTTGGTGCTTTCGGTTACAGACTATGTCTTGCGGAAGGAGCCTCCTCGGGGGAAGGTGTTGGTCTTCGGAGGGGCGACTTAGAGACCCCGTCCCTGCTGGTGACCAGGGAAACGTCCCACCAAAGCTGTTTGCGACCGCGACCTGTTGGGCAGCGGTGCGGAGGGTCGTGCAGAGCGCACCCGGAAAGGTCGGGGCAGGACCTGTTGCCTTAGTTTTCACAAGAAATGCTCTGATTCTCTGCGGGAGGCAGCACTGGCTGGGGCTGGGTGGCTGTTTGCAGTGCGGCTCCGCTCCGCTCGCCCCCCGGGGCGGGAAGAAGCTCCGGGTTAGGGCAGATGCGGCTGCTGGGACGTGCTCGGCTGCTGGGACGTGCTCGGCTGCTCCCCGGGGACCCGGTGGCAGAGGGCTCCCGCTGCCCGGCTCCGCAGTGGAGAAATGAGGTGCGCGTTGTGGGTAGAGCTCCCACGGGCACTGTCCCGGGGGGCTTGCTTCAGCTTCGCCTTCAGACAGAAGGGGAGAAAAACGGTATTTGCAGTACAGCTGAGCCCCCGGTTCACACAGAAGCGTGGTCTGTTTCCAGCAGGTAATTAACTCAGCCTTATTGACCACGGCCCAAACGCCTAATGGAAGAAGTCTGGAAACAGCTCAAAAAATTATTTCCTGCTAAATCAAAAGCTAGCTCTTGCCGAGATGAAAGAGAGGTTAATTTACAAAGATGGTCAGAAAGTTTAATAGCAATTTAATTTTTTTGAAATATGTATGTGTTGCTGTAGCCTGACATTACGGAGGAAATTGCAACAGTCCTGGAATAGACCCGCTGTCCAATTTTACTCCTATCATGTGTACGGTTGGGTTTTATGTGCAACAATTCATTTGATGGCAGGCTCCAAGTATTAGATTTACAGTAAAAATCAATGTGGGGTTATAGGCCCGGTCTGAATTTGTGGCACGTTGACAGCACGCACGTGAGCCTGAATTCCCGCGCCCACAGCCCGGCCGGCGCCCGGCACTGCCCGGGGTCTGGGGTGTCCTCGGCCGTGGGGAGACGGGACGAGGTGGAGCTGCCCCGATCTTAGACCGGCCTCATCGTAAATGTTTTTTCCCTTGTATCAGAATTTCCCTGGCTGCTGCCAGCAGCCTGCTTCCCTCCCCCAGCCTTCTGGTGCGAAGATGACCTCTCCTGACTTCTTTAGCCACTCGCTAGATCTTTAAGCAACAATAACAGCTGCTCTGGAGATGGGTCACCTCTTCTAATCTGATGGAAAAGTTTGTCTGCCGATGCGAACGCGTGCCCGCAGGACTTAAATCCCTGCAATTAATCGTGTGGAAAGTAAGGGAACAGGCTGGGTGCGTTCCTTACTGTCTCTTAACGACAAGATCTTCCTTTCCGTTGGTTCTCCACAGCTAGCAACAGTTCCTTGATTTCTCACACCAGTCCTCTGTGTGAAAAATGTTTAGTTTTAATTTCACTGCCTTAAATAAAGGCAGCACTTTGTCCTGTTCTTGGGTTGTGCTACCAGAGCTTTGTGAAGCCGATGTTTCAGAGGGCAGTAACTTGTGTGCCAGATGTGTGTAACCGCCGCTGCTCCCAGCGACCACGCGCAGATCCATGAGTTTTCGGAGGTGTGCTGTTTAATATCAAAATGTTTGAATTAGCTTGTTACATGATAGCGCCAATGGAATGGCATATCCATTAATAATATTATGAGCTTTCCCAGGGAGCTATAACCTCTTTGGTATACATGAATTCAGTAATAACTGTAATTATTATGAAGTTAATATAAAACATGATGTCTCACTCTGCCAATTCAAGGGCAATAAGTGTGAAAAACAGCTTTTCTCCTGATTGCACATTACTCGCTCTTCCCTCAGTTACGAAGCAGCTCTCGGGTTCTGAGGGACGGTGCCGCAGGAGGAGCAGTTTGGGTAGTGCCGTTTGCCTTTCCCGGCACCGGGCAGTGCGAGGGACCCACACGCTGCCCCGACGCCTGCCCGCCCTACGCCGGGGGCTGCAGGCAGCCCCCCGCCAGCCGCGCTCCTGGCCACGGCTGCGGTCGGGGTTCCAGCCCAGGCGCAGTTTGGGCACCCCCGGGCACACGGACACCCCCGGGCACAGCGCCCACAGGCACGGAGCAGCGCCTCGCCCGGGTTGGGAGCTGGCAATGAAAGCGATGCCATCGCTGAGGCGAGTGTGTCTGCGTTGGGCGTTTACGGCTCTCTTGGCAGCCACCAGAACCGTGTCCATCTCCCTTTTATGTCTCCAGCTTTGTTCTTTAAATACTTAATTGCTGGAGGGGGGATCCAGCCCGGCTCTGGCACTGCCGTGCCTGCCTGCACTCGCGGCAGCTTCGCCCGCCCTCTCTTTATCGCCCCTTTAAAATATCGCCGTGGAGGCCTTTTACTTTTTAATGCAGCAGATGAAAAACAACTCTGTCAAGATTTCCTTGTGATCCTCTGCTGATGACATGACTGCAGTGACGGGGGATCAGAGCCCAGCAGGGCCCAGGAATCCGTCTGTGGGATCCGTCTCCTCTCGGCTGACGCGTGCCGGCCCTTTCATGCTCATCCTCAGATGTGGCACCGCAACGTGCCGCTTGGATCCCTCCCAGCAGAATGAGCTGAAGTAAACTTGGCAATGAAAAGAGCCTTGATGTTCACCTGCTCCCGCTCAGACTGGAGGAAAAAATAGAGACTTTCTTATTCAAATGAGTGGCTGGTTCCGTTCAATCCGCCCAAACGCTGACGGGTGCGCAGCCTCACAGCACCGTGGCACCTCCGGGCTTCCTGCTCCATCTCCGCAGGTCGGGCAGTCAACGCTCTGCTCCTCTTCTGGCTCAAAATGCTGAGCACAAATGTTTGATTCATCAAATCTTTTTAATGTGAAGCTAAAAATAGCAGTTTAAAATCCTCAATCATATATAATTAGTCCTGCATTTATTTTTCAACAGATGTTCTTTCCCTGTTGCTTTTGACTAGAAGAGCGTTGAATAGTGTCTCTGTCTGCACGAGCAGTCTGCACGGGGGGGACCTGCAGGATTGCAGCTTTCCCACGAGAATGCTTTCTGAAGGCGCTGCGGTGATTCCCCACAGCACCTTTGCTTCAGCCTCCACAGACACATTTTGCTTCCCGTGGTCAAGGGCTGAGTTCCCCAGGGAGTTTTCACTTGGAAGTTTGAGAGGCATAAGAGGTTAGCATGAGGAAATCCATTTCTCCTGCCTGGAGGCACTAAGGGAATTAAGATTGCCACAAAATGATGGATCAGCAAAATTTTCCCTAGGAGATCAGATTAACAGGGATTATAGAAAAGTTGCAGTGTATTTATCAAAAGAAAAAAATATTAAATTCCTCCTCCCACCATCAGAACTGATTGTAAATTGGGTAAATCTATTTTCCTTTAGAAGAATGATAGCCATATTTCAGACTTCCATAATCCTTATCCCCGAGGGCTCTGAAAACGTATGGTATTAATCTTGGCTGCAGGAACAGCACAGATCATCTATGTTAATTATTGTGCATCTTATTTGCCCTTCATATCTGGACCGATCAGGCACAGAAGTCCGTTAGGTACGACAAGAAGCTGAGAGGTGAAGCGGGAGTTGGTGGTGATTCGGGTTTGGATCACCCAGAGGAAACACGCGGAGGTACGGACGAGAGCCGTACCTGGGGGCAGCGCGAGGGGCTGCAGGAGTCCTGAAACCCCTTTACGCCGAAAGTCAGTTTGCTGCTGCTTGGGAGGAAAGAGGAGCGGCACAAAACTGTCGTCATTTTCTCTTCCGCGCTTCTATTGTGGATTTTCCTGAATGAATTAGGGGCTGCCAGCACACACTGTCACAGCAGAACGGCAGAACAAAAACACTTCTGAACCTGGACTTGTAATTTGCCTGCAAATATAAAGATGCAGTTAAAGAGAGTTGTGACATTTCCTTTGCTGTCGGAGAGACTGCCAAGGTTCTCGGGCTTTTGTTTCATCTCTTCCTTTCCTAGGTGTTAAATTATTCCTCGTAAATTTGCATTAAGATGGTGACTGCAATGAGCTGAAGCACCTGCGTGTTTCCGAGGTGGCGGAGGCCTCGGCTGCCCCTCGGCCGCGGTCCCCACTATCGGCTGCTGTGGTCCGGGCAGAGGAGGGACAGGAGCGGGGGCTCCGTCTGCTCCTGCCGGGGGGGGCCGGCTGCCGACCCCTCCAGCGCTGCGCCTGCAGCCCCTGCTCCCTTCAGACGCCGCGTGTGCAGCGGCGCTGGCTGAAGCGCGCGTCCCGGGGAGGTTGGCCGTTCCCCGCAGGTCTGTTTTTCCAGAGCTCTGAGAAAATACGTCTCTCTCCAAAAACCCTGCGGTCCGTTCCTAATTCCGGTGCAGTTCTACTACAGCGAGGTGTGTTTATTGCATTTTATCTTTTCTGTGCAGCTCTTTTATAATGAAGACTTGGATTCCAGTAAAAGCAGACAGACATTTTGCGCAGAAGCCCTGCCACCCAGGTCTGAAATGTTTAAAGCCGATTGCTTAGTAATGGTCCTGGCAAAAACGATAGAGGGCTGAGCGCACGATCCACCAGCATGAGCCTGACTTGATTCCACTGCCCGTGAATGTTTTAACCTCATTTATCCTCTAGGTACTTACAGAACCATTTTACATTTGTGCACTTAAAGGATTAAATAAAATAAATGGAGATGATTATTACTGCCCAGCAAAGCTAATGTTCGAAGACACGGTGTTTCGTTGCAACTGGAATTGTATTTGTGCTGTTTCCATACTCCAGCAGCTTTCCAAAAAGGGAATGATGAATCATACAATCTCCAGCTCTCTACTGCTAATGAGAAACCTCTTAGCAATACGCTCTCTATGGTCCCTCTCAAGCAGTAACCGGTATGGCGATGCTCCTCTTCGTCGGTGTCAAAAGGAGCTGTGGACCGCGTGGCACGTCCAGGCACTGAGGTACGGGCTGCGAATGGCTCCAGCGTTCTTCAGATGTGCGGGGTACGGAACGCGCAGGGAATCTGTCGGGTGCGCACTCTGCCTGCTTCGGCGATGGGGGCAAACACCGCCGTTTCACACCAATAGTAACGAAGCGATGATTTCCGAACGTGGAACAAGCCGCTTTAGAGGCGAAGTCTCTAAAGGTTAAACTTGCCTCAGTTGTGAAGCTTTGCAATCTGGATGACGATGGGTTGCTCTGTATTTCCCTGGTTCCTCAATCCGCGCTGCTCAGCTGATTGCTGCAGAAGGGAAGGATTGATCGAATTCATTCGGTTGCGGAGGTTTGGACCTGGCAGGTAACACCCTGTGGTTCTGCGGTGCGGCAGCACTGCCCCGCGTGGAGGGGAGCGTCGTGCCAGCCTGGGCCCTCTCTGACACTTCACTCTGAAGCAATTAGCGCTCGCCCGATGATCTCCGGGCACGGAGGCAGCGCCGGCAGCCCCCTCCCGCGCTGGCCATGGAGGCGGCGGCACGTGGCGTGGCGGCGGGGGCTCCATGGGGGCAGGACGAGCGCNAATTCCGTGATTCCGTGATTCCGTGACCCACTCGCGGCAGCCCGGGCGGTGTTCGTGCTCCTGGGGGCAGGCGGCCCGCTCTGCTATCGCGCCTGCGGGATTCAGAGCTCCCTGAATGCAGCAGAGAGACGAGAGAGACGCTTGTCAAAGCCCTTCTGGTGCTGCTCTTCCATCTGCTGTCTGGGATGCTTAAGATGTGCGGTGCGAGCCCTCTCTTGGGTGTAGCTAATGCATCTAGATCCCTTTGCTGTATTAATGGCATTATTTTCCTCCGGCTGTGAAGTACTCGGGGCTTATATTGTGACAAGATTCGAGCACTCGGTTGTCAGTCCGAGGCGCTGGATGTCTGTTTTCAAAAGGCCGGGTTGCAACCGCAGGGGAGGGGAGGGAGAAAGATAAACAGAATAACTTTTACAAAGGCCAGAAAGCACATCCCCCCCGCCAGCACCTTCACACCCTCTTCCCCGCAAAAAGCCGTTCTTGGGAGCACCGAGGTGCTGGGGCTCTGCGGGACTTACTGCGAGGCTGTCGTTGGTCCCCGGCCGGCAGAAGTTGTGCTTGGAGGAGCACCCCGTGAGTCGACCCATGGGTACGTCCAGAAACCTCGGATACCAGTCTGGAGGGCAGGGACCAGCGCAGCCCCGACCCTGCAGCTCCGAGCTCCCCGCGGAGGGTCCTCTCCTCTTGTCCGCTCCCTCCCTCCGGGTCAGAGCCCCCCCCGAGCCCCCCATGCAGCAGAGGAGAGGTTCTCTCGGCATCTCAGCACACGCCTTCCTCACCTCCCTCGGCATCTCAGGGTGAAAATTCACACCTGTCGCTGTTCTGGCTTATTAGAAAAAAAAACACATTAGAATTATGGGGAATTTACGGAACTGCTTTTTGCTTTGTATATTTTTATATATATTTTAATACTCATCTGTTTTTCTTCACTGCCTTTCTGAGCGCTGTAGTTTTCCTCTGTGAAATAACACTGTACATTTAGCCCGGGGCACTATCTCTACGGCAGCAGTAAACATATATGAACATACATTTCTGTCTATTCTCTGGGGCGTCCACGTATCAGCCACTGCTGGAGGAAGGATCGTTAACAAGCGGGAGAAAAGCGAGTCCTCAGCCCCTTCCCGTTCCAGCCTGTGTATGTCACTGAAAAGGACAGCAAATGTTGTGTTTTCAAAACTAGAAAGTTGTTCTTATTTTGGTTGCACTTATTAAGTGAATTGTTTGGAGTTGTGCTTTGTAAATAATGCAAAACAGTAACGGGAAGTGAGAAGCCGTGTGTGCTGTAGAGCACGCGATAGACAGTTGTCACAGTAACTGCTCAGTTTTGCCTGCGTTCGGTTATTCTGTTAGAGCGAAAAGCTAAAAAAAAAAAAGGAATTGTAGACTCATGCGAGGTTTGGCAGCACGGTGTCTGTTAGGAAGACGCGTCGTCTGGGCTCGGCAGCGCACCGTGCCAGCGTGGCGGGAGGCGCTGGCAGCGCACAGCCTGGCTCGCGGGGCGGCGGGGTTACGTACTAAAGGGAGGTCAACAGAGAAAATGTCTCTTTCCTATGTATTTTAAATTGCCATTAAAATCCTGTAGTTGTTAAACTAGTTCTAACTGCAGAAAAGTAATTTTAAGTGAAAATCCCGATCCTGCCAATCTTAATTTATGCATGTATCCTGTGGTGCCATTGACATGACCAGAAACCCATACCTGATGGAGGAACATTTGGAGAAGGAATCGTGTTTAATATTCAGGCCTTTAACAATGAGAAAACAGTTAAAGGTTTGTGTATTTATGGCTTTCATCCTCTTTCCATTCCCTAATGATTCTTTGTCTTCTACAAACAAGATTTCTGTGGTAAGTGGTAGCAAGACGCTCGAGTCCCAAATGCGATTACGAATCTTGAATCTGTGTTTGTTTTGAACTGGGGACTCGAGTAGGAGGAATTTTTCTGCTTGGTCATCTCCGGGATAGCACAGTGGGGCTTCTCTATTTATTTATTTGGTGGGCTGCTCACAGGGAGCCGTCTGCCCTGCGGTTGCCTGCGGTGCTGGAAGGAGGGCGGCAGCAGCCGGAGTGCGACACCGCGGCTGCCGGGGTGGCCGGGGGAAGCTCTTCCCTCTCGTGCGAGGGATACGCGGGTTCCTCCTGGGCTCGGGGCGGGCTGAGGGCCGGGGGTCCGGCTGGACACGGCCTCCCTGCGAGGCCGGGGCTGGGCTCAGCCTTGCCGCTGGTCCAGGGAGGGTTTTGCGTGAGCTATAGAAAAGCACTTCGTCACGCAGGAGCATGCATGGAGGAGAGAACATTAACGTAACGCTTGCCCTGGGCCCAGCCGGAGCTTTCTGTCGATTCCAAAAGTCTCCATGAGATTCATATTAATACAATGATTGACAGGATCCTTGAACATAATTACACATATTAAAATCATTCTGAGTTCTGCCCAACAGCAATTTAGGAAAGAAACTTGATTTATTAATTTAACTGTGATTTCTTGTCTGTTATTATAATGAGTCAGAAAGACTGAAAACCTGCTAATTAATACTCATAACACTTCTGAGCAATGCAGAGCAGCAACAAACTTATGCATTGTAAAGCAAATACTGATAGAGCCTTCCAAAAAGAAAAATTGGAAGAAAATGCCATTGCCCCTTGAAAGCAAGAGTCTCCTTGTGCTCTTCCTAGGAGAAAAATATGGGAAAATTATAACATCTATATTATTCTTCCTATATTGAAATCCTGACCTTGCAGCCAGGGCGAAACCATAACAATGGGATGTTGGCTGCAGTTTGCCTTTGTATTCATCGGCAAAAAACCAAGGCGCGAAGCTCGAGGAGGGTGCAAATGCAGAGACATCAAATGGCAGCGGTCTGCCTCGGCGGGAACAAGCGCACATGCGAGGGAGCGCACCGAATTAGGTCTTTTGTGTGTTTCTGCAGTCTCCCACTCAGCCTCAAAATGTTGCTTCTGCTACTGTAGAGCCGAGGTAATAACACGTACCCACACTGTGCCTTTACGACAAAACATTTCATTTGATCTCCAGCAGTACCTCGAGAACTNTTGTTGAGGTTGGAAGGGACCTTTAA
This sequence comes from Himantopus leucocephalus, assembly GCA_003993805.1. Lineage (NCBI taxonomy): Eukaryota > Metazoa > Chordata > Aves > Charadriiformes > Recurvirostridae > Himantopus > Himantopus leucocephalus. The sequence goes on along the minus strand of RSEF01000026.1, from coordinate 5,685,556 downwards.
GATCATCAAGTCCAACCATTAACCTAACCTGACAAAACCACTTCTAAACCATATCCCCAAGTCCCACGTCTGCCCTTTTTTTAAACACCTCCAGGGGGTTTAAATCTGCATGTCCCACCCCTGCACAGGTAGCGGTTTGCGTTCTTTGTGCTGGGACTGGTGTTATTTAAAATACCAGAAGTTTGGATGGCATGAAGGTGTGCCTGAGCAGAATGGCTCAGTTTTAATTAGCCGGAGCCTGCGTTAAATATTGTTAACCAATATTGTCAAGGGCTAAGTGATTGTTCTGTAATTTGTTAAGGTTCTCCCACAGTTGACATTTCTCTGCTCTTTATTTTAAGCAAGACTGATTGAAAGTTTATGACGCTGGGAGGTGGGGAAGAGGCGAGTACTTTCCAGGGATGGGGATGAGGATGGGCAGCACCGCGTTCCCCTGCTGCAGGCTGGCACCTGGGAAGGAAACGCTTCACCCGAGCCCTTGGGTACCGGCCATCCCCTGCCCGTCCGGGAGGGTCCCGGCACAGGCTCCCCTGCGGGCGGTTTGGTCATCGCCCCGTCCCAGGCGCTTAGAATAGCACCGTGTGTCCCTGCTGCAGCTTGCCCTGCCATCCTGGCTGAGGTGCGCTTCTCCTTCAAGGGTTCTTTAAGGTACTTTCAAACTTTTCCTTTAGCAAAGAGAGGCTTCTTCTATTTTATTTTTTTCCATTCTTGAAATATGGGCAACGCATCATTTAAGTCTTTGCTTGATAGTAAAAGTTTGTAGGAAGGCATCAGTTTTAACTCTAGGCTTAAATACAAAGTGTGCTTGTCTGCTGCTTTCCCTTCCAAACGCCGGTGTGTTAAGGTAAAGAGCTGCGGTGCCTTTGGGAGACTCTAGAAAAATCTCTGGCTTCTTGCTGGGAGAGAAAGAGGTGGTTAAAGTGTATGAGGAGGTGATGTATGGGTCTAGTTGGGTATCAACCTCCCAGGAGACTATCAAGCTTAATTCATTCAGCTATAGTGTACCTATAAAGCTTAATGTTTCCATCCATAATGTGCTTGTTCGAGCTAAGCGTATTTATCTCTTATGGAGAAAGGGACTTTCTGCCGGGTGTACGGGAGGAGGATGGCTGGGTACCAGCAGGCTCCTGCCAGGCGCTGGGAAGGCCTTTCCTCCCCCCTTCCCGGAGCCTCTCCCCATCGCCCAGCGAGTGCCCGGCTCTGCCGCAGGGACCGGGCGGGCGTAAACACGGTACCTGGCTACGGAGGGCCCTCCCCTGAGAGCTGCCTCAATGGCCAGAGCTGCAGCTCTTCTGGAGAGCGTGCGGGGGCTGTTGGGGAAGGCAGAGGAAAACAGAAGTCGGGAACCACGAGACGACTGCTTTCTGCCCGGGGAGCGTCGCGGCAGCAGTCTGGGAAGTCAGAGGTGACATCAAGAGATGTTGTAGTCGACGGCTGATGAGCTGCGGGTTCAGCCAGGCTGCAGCGCCGGCGGCACTTTGCCGTGGTGCGGACCCTGCTGCGCACTGGCCGGGACGCGCGTCCCACCAGCGTGTCCCTGGCCGGGGGTCCTTGGACGGCCGGGGGTCCTGGGGCAGCTCGAGGGGGGCTCCTGAAGCGTTTGCCAGTCTTGTATTTTACAGCCATAGCGGCTCACTTCTGGAAGCGCTTTCCTTCCCGTTTGATTGCATCTCCTCAAGTACGGAAGGCTTAAACGGTTCGCAGCTTTTTGAGTAAACACCCGGTCGATGCGGCAGAAGGATGCTGAAAGCTTCTGCCGGCGGCACGTGAAGGTGCCCCGCACCCTCCCTGCACCTCCTCCCGAACGCATCTCTGGGGGGTTAAACTGCAGTGTAGCATAAGCAGAAAATAAAAAGCAGTAGCTTGACTGTGTACGCGAGTGGAGTGGTTTGCATCGCGTTGGCTGTGAAATGAGGACCTACTGCCTAGTTTCGTCCCCAGGTTAGGAAGCAAAACAGCCTACGTCTTGCAAGGAGCAGCACTGGCCTTAGGAGGAGTTTGTCATTCCTCACCAAATATCCGTTACTTTCAGCAACTAATGTCAGATCAAGATCAAGTAACACTCTGGTCTAAACTTTGTGTCTTTCCCTGTAATAATTACTGTTCAGCTCAGTGCATTATAGAGGCCTCTGACTTTACTTTGAAAGAGGCATTACTGACTGGTGCCAAAGACAGCGACTAAAATGAAAAATCTTTGATCTAACTCAATATCACAACTTCTTTTTTTGTATATTAACATAATCTCTGTACTGAAATTAATCTGTGGTGTGGCTGCAGTGTGTTGAAGATTATATGTATTAGCATTCAAGATGATGACTTTTTTTTTTTTTTAAGCAGTAGCAATTCTTACTTTTTAAGCAGCTCCTATTTTAGGAGGATGTCTATTTCGCCCTACAAAATATCCTCAGGAAAAGTTCAGGAGATATTTGCAGAGAAACTTGTTTACTACTTTGGCTAGAGCCAGCTGTGGGGATGGCTGTGCTGCCAACAGCCGGCAGGTCCGAGCGTACCCCGGGCTCTGTGTTAGACCAGTTCATTGGAGAACAGACGTACGAGGCCAGGACAAAGACAGGATTTTTGACCGTTTTGTCCTTTATTCCAGACCTGGACACCGGCCTTGACCCTGCAGCGAGACTTCAAAGCTCCCGGCTCGTGAGCAAAGTACCGCAGCTTCTCCGCTCGGCGACGGCTTCAGCTTGTTCAGGTAACAGCGGGCTCCTCGGGCCGGTCGAGGAAGGATGTGTGCGTTGGGGGCGCCGAGAGGGAATTAATGAAGCATAAACGCCCTCACATACCGCCGTGGTCTGCACGGGCTGAGGAGCTCTGGGGGCAAGCTGGCACAAAGTGCCCAGGGAGCATTTGCGTTAGGAGGAAACTCAACATGACTTCTGAGTAGCTGCAAAGTTTCTTGAAAATGCATTTTTAGAGGGGTCGATAAAATAAACACGTACTGGCTCGCTTGGTGGGGGTGTTCTGGACATATTCCCTTGCCCGAGTGCGATAACCAGCCCGAGTGTGCTACTGAACTCGCCCATGGGGCAATGCTCGACATCTCTGCCAGTGCTGAAAAAGGTCTTTTTTCTCCCTGTGCCTGTTGGGTTTTACGCGTGGAGTGGTGCGTGCATCTCGCCTGCTGTAGGGTAGTGACCAAAACTCACCTAAAGAACATTTGGGAGTTTTTAGCCCCTCGGCGTGGCACTGAAAGCTGTTTCCCGGCCTCAGTTCTCAGTGGTGCTCATCACAAAGTTATCTCAGCCGCTGGCGCGTGTGTATCTCGATGAGGGTTTGGCGTCCTGCCCGGGTGACGCTGGTGGGCTCCGAGTCGCGTGTGGGCAGGTGGATGTTGTCACCACGTGTGTCTCCCTGGAAATGGGTTTCAGATGGGAAAACATCCGTGTTACTGATTTCTTTTGTGGAGAAAGAAACCTCTCTTGGGGCACCCGTCCTGCACTGTACTCCTTTTCCTCCATGATGTCACTGGAGTCAGAAGTATTCAGGTAGTTGCAGAGGCCCGGAGATCTTGTTTTGCAATGAGAAATTGCATTAACGGGAGCAAAAATATCTGCTTTGCATAAAACATCAGGACATGTTTCATTTTTGTCTTTTTGTTTGCCTCTCAGCTAACAAAATAAGCAAAATCTGTATTCAAAAGGGCAGTATTTTCCAAGAGTTTCATTAAAAGTGACTGTAACTGACAACTGATGCTATTAGCAAGAATATATATATCTTATTTAAAGTGTTTCCATCCTAAAAGTAAAATGTCCATTCTATAAGTCTATTAATATACAGTTCATTAAACTAGAAACAACTATATAATTAGGAAACAACAACAATTCATTAGTCTTAATGGGATTTAATAAAGTTCCTAAGCAAGGATTCTTCAGAGAATTAATTACAATATACTAATCAGGAAAAAAATCCAGTTCATCACTCAGATATATTTCCCCACTTCATGAGCTGTGAAGCACCACCAGCTTTCGCAACATGCCCCCGGCAGTGCGGGATGTTCCCGAGCCCGGGGCAGTGTGGCTGCCAAGGCTGGGCAGTTTGCACAGGAATTTCTCCTTGTTCTGTAAACACTGAATTTCCAAGCCAAAGCAACATTATCAATCATTTCACAGCCACAAATGTTCTGCGGGGAGGCTCTGGATCAGCCTGAGCCGACTGCTATCGCCGGTCCGAAGGTGTTGGGGAAAGCGAATCCCATCACTTCTGTCGGTGCCCCCGAGCGTGGCCGCGCCGGGGCCGTCGCTGTCGTCCCCGTGACGGTCCGGTTCCTCTTAGTCCAGCAAAAGTGTAAATGAGAATGTCTGAATTTTATAGCCCTCAACAAGATGCATTGTTTCTCATCAGAGGTTTTCATCCATGCCTGTTTTTTTTCACTTAGATGGTTAGCCATTTTCTTATTAATTAAACAGCAGCTTTCTGCAGGCTCTGATTGAATTACCGAGTAACACCTGCCACAATGCAGGGAATAAAAGGGAAAAGATGTATTATTTTTAATGCAAATGGCTTCGATTCAGATGTATTTGATCAAATCTAACTGACAATTAAATTATAAATGAATAAAGTGAAAGGGTCAGTAATGTAACAAATGACACTGTCATTGTCAGTGTCACATTTAAGTGAACCAGTTCTTTAAAAATGAAACGAGAATTGCAAGTGTTAGCGATTGCTGGCTATAGTCAGGAGCAAGGATTCTTAGAACACAGCAAAAGATGACCTCTATCATTTCTATATTGGCAAAATATGGGGAAAAGAGCATTAATTCTCACTGTCGTAGGAGAGCAATTATTGCTGTGTCATAACTAGCAGGAATGATGGTGTAAATGGGGGAGCGTGGGGTGACCTGGCGTTCTGCCCTTCTCGCTGCGGTCTGGGGCTCCCAGTAACAGGGGGAACGCCAACGAATCTGTTCTCCAGTTCCTGATGTTGGGCGTAATCCCACATCTGTAGATCTGTCTGTGGAGCCAGCCCCGATTTTCACTCTTGGAGAATCTCTCAGGTGGCAGTGTGTGATGGGAAGGTCAAAAATAGCGACCAAAGTGAATTCTTCATGTTTTCAGTGGTGGGGCGCTCCTAAGGAGTGCCGATGCTGCTGCAGGTTTCCCGGGGCTGGGAAAGGAGCTGCTTGTGCCCTCGGTGGGTGCTGCCGCTCGTGGAGCCCGTGCCGGGGGTTGCGCCGGGAGCGAGGTGCCTCTCCAGCCCGGCACTGCTGCTCCGAGGGCGGCACGGAGCCCCGTGTCAGCACAGCGTGCTGAAATCGCTGGCGTGATCTTAGGGGGCTTGTTTGTCCTGGGAGCACGCGGTGACCTGCATACTGCAAATAAATCTGTAAATCAATAAGTAGAATGTGCAGAAGTCCCAGCTATCTGGTTCACACCACCTAATTGAAGCCTAGTTTACGTTCATTATAAACTAATCTTTGAAGTAGTCCCTGCTGCAGTTTCACAGGCGCTGCGATAGGGATCTGCCTTTTCCTCTGTGTCTGATGTGCATCTGTAAGGGGTTTTGTAAGAACATGTGGAAATCCGTGTTGACATCCTTGACTAAAAGGACAACCCACCTTATCAGTCTGACTCCAACTCCCTGTCTCAGACGCTTTCACAAATACAGACGATGTACATTTATCGCAGACTGGCAGTAGGCAGCTTCGCCTCGGCTCGCGTCGCCCTTCGCCGCTCAGGGTAGCAGTGCTGCACCTCCGTAAGGTCTTTGCAGTAATTTTGTACTATAGTTGTACGACGACTTCAGCATCTTTTGTGAAATCCTGGACTATTCACTCCCTCGGCTAGCGTATCCCTTTATCTCCCGTAGTGGGGCTTACTTTTTTTCTGCTTGTTTCCTGATTATTATTTTTTTCTTTACCTTTCTGCTGCCATGTCACTGAGCTGAAAAGATTACTAAAGAACGATTAAGCACTGGAGAGTATATTTTACAGTGATAGACTTAAGGAGCTCAGTCTGTTTATCTTATCAAAGAGAGGCTTGTAACTTAATTTCAGTGGATAAGTACCTTCATAGGGAGGAAGCTCCAGGTACTGAAAGGCTTTTTCTTCAGAGAAAGGCACAAAAAGACCCAATAGCTTTAAGCTGAAGCCAGAAAAATCCAATTAACAAGGTAGAAATTCTGAACTTTGACGATCATTAACCACTAGGAAAATCTGGCTAGCGACTCCCTTCTCTGGATGTCTTCAGATCCAGATCTAACGCTTTCCTGAGTGATCTGCTGTGCTGGCGCTCATCAGCCCAGAGGAAGCGCTTGATTGCCCGTTCCCTCCGGGCATCCCGTAAGGCAGCCCAAGGTGATTTCACCCTCTGGGTCCGCAAATATCACACGCTCTTCCTGAGAGGCTTTACCTGGGCTGTGGCACGCGGGGGTCGATCCGGCAGCGGAAGCGTTGGCTGACGGGCCACGCGGGCTGCAGGGACCAGCAAGGAGCGGGAGGCTTGGTTCAAACCGGCGTTACTTTCCGGGGCGATCCCCTGTGTCTGGGCCTGGCCAATTCAGCCCAGGTCAGGAGCTGTTTTGTGTGCTGGGGACATCTTGAAACACCCGTGCCACGAGAGAGAATGAGCCAGCAAGCCCCGGCAACACGTTCCCATCACCAGGCAGTGAGGGCTGAGGATGCAGTTGCAAGCATCCCACGATAAGCTTTGCATTTTTAAAGGTTACTGACTCAGCCTTCGCAAGCTGGGAAAGCAGCTTAAAAGTCCATAGAGATGCTAATTGGTCATTTGAACTCCGCCTGGAGAGCCCTTCCAGCAGGGACAGAACGCTCCTGCTGACTCAGTGTGGCTGAAGGTAACAGAATAGATTCCATGACCGAAGAGTCAACCAGGAGGAGGAGGACCAGCTGCTTCCGACGGGAACTCCCAGTTCGTTTGGACAAGGCGGTTCTGCCCTTTTCTTTGCTTGTGCAGGAGAACGTGAACGTGGGAACCTTCCCCTCTCCCCTGGTTTCTCTGCTCGTTTCAGCCCCAGGAGACGAGCAAGGAGGTTTCTCTCCTCTCTGAGGTTTAGAGGTGGGCTTACGGAGCCAGGGATGGGGTGGGAGGAGCAGCTCTGGACAGATGTGCAACAGCAGCTGTCTCTAAGTGACCGACTGCAAGTGGCTGTAGGTGCACTTTCCCTCTTTCCCTCTCCTGTGGTCTGGTGTGAAGCCATTTAGTTATGAGACACCCAACAGCGATCTGGAAATGCACTGCTCAGACACAGGAACGGCTTAAACTGTGCCGCTGTTATTTGCGGTCTGGAAAACCACAGGTGCAATGAAGGAAGCTCAGGCGTACAAGGGCTAAAATCAGGCCATTACTCTTCACCCAGAGAACACTTTAAATATTATGGAGTTATTTGTGAGTGATAGTGTATAATTTTTGCAGCAACTAACCTGCGGTAACAGGGTTTTGCAAAGTATTTATCAATTGGAGCCAGAGCAGGATGTTGCCATGGAGATGGGAAGTGGGTGATATTTTTTTCTTCTGCAAATATATTGTTGCAAAACACCAATGGGGAAAGAAAAGGAGCCACGTTGTCTTTGAAGAAGCAAAACCCTCAGTTTAAGTTGTCACTCAGAGGCAGAGATAGTTCTGTTGGACCGCAGGGGTCGGGTGTATCCCACAGGCGCGAGCCCAGAGCCGGGCTCTGCGGAGCAGGCTTGAACTGGGAAGGAGGCACGGGATGCTGCGGCCCCCAGTGAAGTTGCCGTGTTAGAAATAAAAGCAGTAGATTTGCCTGTGACTGAAGGGCTACGTAAATCCAAGGTCACCAGAACCACTTCTGTGGCTGCTGCTTATCACTTAATGAAGATAAAAAAGAGCAATTAAGTTTAGTCTGGCAATTTGGCACATTAGCATTAATCTTCAATGAAATCAGAAGGTGTTTGTGTTTTGTGTAAGCTCGGTTAATGTATCATTTTATTACTAACAAGCAGAAGCCATAATTACTCTTCTATTTGACAGAATTTGTGGATGATTTTATTGACAGCTCCCCGTGTTATTTATGCATACAAGTCAGGGAAACTTTAACACTGAGTATTTATTCAGCTTCCTTAATTCACATCCCTTCCTACCCAGCAAACGGCAGGGCTTTGGGTGGTCGCCATTGAAAACTTCAGTATCAAGGCAGAAATCGTATAACCTATAGAAAAGGTCCAGGCTCTCGTATGAAGAACATCAAAAATAACTCATTCAAATATTTTCACCCCAGGACCTCAACAAGTTTGCAGGGCTGGGTCCTGCAGCTCTTGGGCTCAGCTGCCTCTTGCACCGCCGTGTGAGGACGGCGTTTATCGAGCCGATTAGGAATGGCTCGGGGCCGGGCATGGTGTGGCAGCGCAGCTCTCCCTGCACGGCCCCCTCCCGCAGCGCTGCCGGACCGCGGGCGGCATCACCTGCGCAGGCGGGAGCAGAACGCAGCCGCCTCTCAGGCTTCACCCCCAAATACCAACACTTTGGCATGGAGGCTTTTGGGGAAGATTTTCAGGACTTGATGTTCCAAGAGAAAATACATTTCAGCTTGTTTTTTTTGAATTTGGGTGTGGCTATATAATACTACAATTTCCTAAAGGAAAAATATATTTTTTTTAATAACTTTATAAAATTTGGGCGAATTCTAAAAGATTTTGGGGAAACAAAATCAGAAACCTTCATTGCTGGAACTGCACTAGAATGAGCTGCAAACCGTTCTCCAAGGCTGGGGGAGGAGTGATCGGGTGCGTTGTTACTGTCATCGGTCTATTTTCAGTGTTTGTCTGTAAACTTGTAGGGTTTAGCTGGCAAGCGAGAGGGAACAGCAGAACACCAGCAGCCAGGCAATTCTGGAATATCTAATTGCAAAAAAGCTACTGAAAACTTCCAGCAGGTTCCCGGCAGCGAAGAAGGGAGAGAAAGCTCCCGAGAGAGCGGTGCACTAACGAGCAGGGGTTCAGGGTGCCGGGGGGGCTTTGCCCTCGCTCCACGAGCCACGCGGCCACGTGAGGGTTGGGCCGCCTCGCCTTGGCTCTTCGGTATTTAGCCCACGTGTTTGTGTTTAAAAAAAAAAAAGAAAAAATTCAGAGAACTTTAACCATGTAGACAGAAGGCCAGAAGGCAAAAGAGAAAGCAATGGGGTTTGGTCAAGATATTTGGCCAAACGTGTTGGTTTTGGCGCTCCCGGAGCAATGCCTGCATCACGTACAACATCCAGTTATGCCAAATGCGGGAAGACGGCGGTGCCTCCCTCGCTCTCCCGGTGTGCCGCGGCGATAACGAGGGCAGGTACGCTTCCCAGGGTGGGCCTGCCCTTGGTTTTGACTTATTCTTTGGTTAGGTTCTTAAGTACTAGGATCATCCTGAAGTGAACTGCACTTGCTGTTTATTTAGCAATGCAGAGAACATTTTATGGTTTTATCACACAAAAAGAATAAATTTGAAGTACATTAGGAAGTGGCCCTGACTTATGGGTTATACTGATGGGTTGCGCAGATTGCATTTGGCATTCACGACTACTTCCAGCACTTAATGACTTAGCTTTAATGTTTTTTATTTCTTTTTATTAAAAAAAAAATCCCACAAGACCACAGGGTTTATTACAGGGCTGGGTTGGGGGTATACAAGGCATTTCTAAACTCATAGCAACACTGTACGTTAAATATTCATAACTGCAGCTACCATTTGCTGTTGGTAAGGACATCGATTTTCTCTGGAAGCACAAGAATTATTTGTGGCATTTATTGTCTGCTGGGATGCTTTTACACAAAAGTTTGGGAAAATATTAAGCATTGTGCATGTTTTTGGGGTTATACCCGTCTAAAACAGGGAAAATAAGGTCCAAAATATAATTTAGTTAAATAGTGTTTCTCAGGACTGGACTTACTAATGCAAAAGAAATTACAAGTTGGGAGCAAACCATGCGAGCCCGTAACAGCCAGCGCGGCAGCAGCACGCGTGACTCTCTGATGTTACTGTGGTTTTGCACACACCTATTTTGTAGAAATCCTGTAACGAGATGAAACGCTCCCCTGGAGATCCTCCCTCGTGCGGCTGAGAGCCACCAGAGGAAGAGATTAGTCATGGTGCTAAATGCACTTTTGGGAGACAATCTCCTACTGTCGTGGCGAGCGTAACGGGAACCTGTATGAAACGGGCTGTGGTGGAGACACACTGGTCCTTGCGCTGAGCCGGGACACCCAGCGTGGACTGTGTCCATCGGTACCTTGCTCCGGCACCTCCTGGCTCAGTTGCATCACTGCAGTGGAGATGGGCCTTCCACGAGCAGTGGCTGCAGGTACCTGCAGGCGTCTCTGGAGCGTGTGGTGTGCTGTGGTTTGGTGTGGGAGCCCCGTCTCCGCCGAGGCAGCCGGGAGCGAGGGTTGTTCCCGCACAGCACCTCGCCGCGCTCCCCCCGGCTCCCCAGCCTCCTGCTTGCTTTCTTTTCAAAGATCTGCGCTGGAATGTAAACTGAATTAAATGGAATTTGAAATTCGAGGTGAAGTAAGGGCAATTAGCCGGAGCCTGGAACAGATCAGCTGCTTGATCCATTGCCTTCGTAACGCCCCGTGCCCTGCGGGGACCGCCAGCCTGGGCTCTCACGCCTTCCCTTTGCCTGCTGGAGCTTTTCTCTTCAGGGGAAAAGAACACGTTCCCCTTTCTCCAACCCACCTACGCCGACTGCGAGTGCAGACGGTGCTGAGCCCTCAGTGGCGCAGTGCTGGGCAGGGCTGCGTGGGAGGGAACGTGCAGAGGGTTATTGTTTTAGCATTAATGGTGTTTCTTGCAAATTACGAGGTGCAGTATGGCGTTCTGCCTGCTGCGATCTTTGCAGATGATCCTAACCCTTTGCTTGTGCTGTGCTGCGAGGTCAGGCCCGCTGGAAATGTTCCTCCCCGGGCTGGGGGAGCAGAGCTGCACGGGTCTTCGCTCCCTGGTGGGGAAGTTGAGCTGATTTCTGGAAAGGAAAGCTGCTTTTTCTCGCAGTAGCAAAGTGCAACACGTTATTTCCAGAGATTCCAGCGTGTTGAAACCAGAATGGACCATTGCATCGCCCGATGTTTTGCGTGGCCACAAGTGTTCGCCCACCGATGACCCTGGTGCCATGACCCGGACCCCGCTGCCCCGTGTGCCCGGAGCAGGGACAGGCTGACGNCTGTTTCTAATTCGCAGCTAAGGTCAGACGCGAGCCATGGGTGGGATCTGCTCCCAGTATGCCTCTTCCCCAGACACCAGTGCAGCCGAGGTGTCGCCCTTCGCATCCCGCTTCCTTGTGAAAAGCAGCAAGGAGTTAGGAAACGTCCAGGGAATAGCCACCAAATGATCCACCTCAGTTGGCCCTGAGCAGCTTCTAAATTGTGTTTGGGTTGGCAGCCGGGGGCTGGCAACCGATGGGGTGCCTCCGGGGAGGTGCCCGGCATTTCCCACGGCTGCGAGGCTGCACCTTAACTCAACCTCTGCAAAGGTTACAGTGGGTGCACTAAAACATCTGCTCTGGCTTTAGAGGAATTATGCTGATAAACTCGGTAAGAAGGGTCAATACAAAAGCTAAAAATCCCTGTTTGAATGTGCCCAGGCTCCGAGCGTGCTCTCTGTGCTGAGGGACAGTCTGTTCCTGAAAGAAGCGCACAAAGCGTTGTGATGTGGTCTAACGTTATTGAGAAGCACCCACTCTTGCTGCTGTTAGTCCATTAGAGTGAGACCTGGGAAGGAAATGAGAGCCACGGGGGAGTGAAAGCAAACGACGAGCCACCTCGCTGTTCATCTGCTGGAGCCTGCTAGGGTGGTTTCTTTAAAGGACCTTGCTCTGCGGACCACTGATTACTGCATCAGCTCCGAGTGGTTTTCACTGGGATGGGATAGCATAATAACAAGTGTTTGCTGCACATCAGGGGGAGCCCCGTGGGAGTTAATCCTTATAAATAATCCAGACACTGTCAGCTCCTATCTTCTCCTCTCTGCCATGGAGAAGGGTAGGGGATGACAGCAGGGAGGAGCAGCGAGCCCAGCCGCTCTCGGCTTTGCAGGTTAAGAAACTGGAGGAGGCACAGGGAAAACCTTGGCGTTTATGCACCACCTTAATGCACACACAGAGGCATCTCTTCACTTAAAGTACATTCGCTCGCTTTTTTAATCAGACCTGAAACTGCTTACACCGATATTANCTGAAAGTGCTTACACCGATATTATGACATCTTTGGCCCTTTGAAACAGAAGCTCTGACCACAACACCGTCTCATACGCGGGAAGCCCTGGCTGGGAGCTCAGGTTCTGCTGTGGCTGGAGAGAACCTCTCTCGGTCTCGCGCTCCCTGGACGTAACCCCCTTTGTTATTGTCCCTACTGAAGACAATCCTCGCTGCAGAACCTCTCCACTGCTATTCCTGCGCCCCCGGCAGAGTCCTCCGCTGCATCTCCTCGAGCTCTTCTGCTGTGCCCACGCCATCCAGACGGTGGCCCTAACCAGACCAGGTTAGCCCATGAGATGTGGCCGTCCTGCGGCACAGCGGGGTGCGATGGCAAACCGCAGGGCTGCCCGACGGCCAGGGCATCTGCTGGGGCTTCTCAGGCGCGGGTCTGCGAGGGGGGCCCGTCCCTGGGCCGTGCGCTCGGCTGAGGCTCCCCGGGTCCGAGCAAACCAACCTCCTCCCCTGGGAGGGAGCGAGTCCTCCCTCACCTGCGCGCAGCCCCGAAGCGCTCCCGCCCTGCCCGCGGGGGAAGCACGGACACAGAAGCTGGAAGAAGCTCCGGTTGTCACGGTGGAAGATGAAAGTACAATACCCAGAGCCTGAAATTTCTGGCTTATAAAGTGACATGTTGTGTCTAGGTGGAGGATGAGTCTGAGGTTAAGAAGTTGTTTATTCATTATTTCTGTTTAAAGTCTCTTTGGTGACTCTTGCTTTTGAATTTGGGCTTCACAAGTTTCAAACGCTTATTCTGGGGGAAAAAAGGACAAAAGGAGACAGGAAAGTTTTCAAAAGAAAATCTTGCCATCTTTGAAATGGAAGTTTTTGCTGTGGTTGGAGTTGTCACCAACTGCTTCTACTCAGGTCTCTGAAAATGGGGCGGAGAGAGAAGCAGGGTCCCCGACGTGACTGTCGCGGCTCTTCCTCAGGCGGCCCGTTGGTACCGGGAGCTTTGTACTTGCTATATGCAATACGTATTTTTCCACCTGAAAGAAGCCTTTCCAATGGGATGAAATAAGCCACCTATATTTCCTTGTTCGTGGGACCATCTCGGGGATGGTTATGAGGATGCAGTTTCTTGCCTGGTCTTTCAGATGCGCGTCTCTCCATCGCTAACGGGAGGCAGAGGCTGCACGGGGCTGCGCAGGGTCCGGGCGGAACAAGGGCTCGTGCGGTTCATTCCCCTGCTCTGTCATCACTTAATTTTCCATTTATGAACATTGCCTGTGTCAGAAAAGCTCACAGGCCTATTTCATTGGAAGGTAAATAAATGGAAACCCATCACTAATTGCTTTACGCCAGTGAGCTGAAAACACCCAAACGGGTTAGTTTTCTTCCTCCTTGAAATCCACTCCCAATATTCGCACGTGCAAAACTTGGGAAACAAGCTTGCTCTTTTTTCCTTTCGTATCCATTGCATTTACAAAGGCGATTCCTCCAGGGTGACCCTATTAATTTATTAAAGAGATTACGAATCCTTTTTCCTAAACCAAAAAGGGCCGAGTGAAATCTGCCACAAACACGTATTCTTGCTAGGACGAGCTGACGTGACCTGCCCCCTTCGTACGCGGGTCCTTCCCAGGCGGGGAGCGCTCCCCCGGGGGGACGTGGCAGTGGCTGTTTTGCTGTGCCCCCTCGGGCGGCAGCGAGCCGCAGCCGGTGCAGGAACACGTGAGCAGCAGTGTTAATGCTTACCCACTTCTGAACCTAAAGGCAATGGGGTTTCTTTATTTCCTTGATAACCTCATAGGAGTTGCCCATAATTCTCATAACTGGCAAAGGGAATACTGGTATTTTTGGTCTGCTTTTTTTCTTTCTTCTTGTGTGAATACTTGCTGCTCTGTCAATGCAGGAACGGGGATGTCTCACTCTTGAGTCTACGGCCCGGATCATTCTTACAAACGTTCTGCGGATCTTTATAAAGACGAGAACAATCTAATCTTGAAAAAAGTGTACATATTATATAAAATGAACAGATGGGTAGTGCAGAAAACTCCATTTAGATTCTACTTGGAGGGAGGTGGGTACTCTCTAAACTTCTGAGAATCTCTTCTGGTTTTTAAATCAGCAATATTATATACAGACAACCGGAGCACAGGGGACCCTCACTGTAATTGAGACGTTATGACTTGTTTGCAGAGGCAATGATTATAAGATTATGTACTTTTCTATGAAATTTCTTGTAAGGGAGTCCAGCTGTCGGGTGGCGATTGCGGTGCCTCCAGAAGGCTTTGCTGGGGAAGAGTTGCCTCCTTCCTGGGACGCGTTTGCTCAATTAGTGGGATTGTTTCCACTGCTTCAAATCTTTGCTGAAACAATGTTGTTTTTAATTTAGCATTGAACTTTACTGTCTCGGCAGCTTGCGTGCCTCTCCCCTCTGTCGGCTGTGAGCTTGCCAGAGCTTTGCATTAAGGCTGCGCTCAGCGGAGCGGTGCAGCTAACCCGCAAGGACGAGGCGGCAGCAATTCTTTGTTCGGGTGCGTCGCCTTCACATTGTGCCCTTGGTTACGCCTGTGCGGCTGCACTAAAGGGTAATGGGGTTGCACAGATGTAAGTGAGGAAATAATTTGGCCTGCACACTCGCTTTATTACTGCTGGTGGTGCATAAAGCGCTGAGCCTCGGTCGTCAGCTGGGAGCCCTGCGGGACTCAGCCCTCCGCTCCGCAGTTTATTGCTCCTGGAGATGGAGAAGGGACTCGGGGTGAGCTCCCAAACCCCCAGGGGGAAAGTGCCCACGGGGAAAGGCAGCGCAGTCCCTCTCGCCATGCTGGTGGGGTGAGCCGCTGCCCCCGCTGCCAGGAGGGGCTGCCCCGACCCCCTTCCCATCCCCTTCCCATGCCCTTCCCATCCCCTTCCTGTGCCTTCCCATCCCCTTCCCACGCCTTCCCATCCCCTTCCCATGCCCTTCCCATCCCCTTCCATCCCTTCCCATCCCTTCCGTTTGCAGAGGGACAGGTGGGAGACTTAGTATTGAAAAATAATGAAATCTTCCTGATCTAACCCAGCGCTTTTCCGGTGGAGCGGCAAGCTTCGTGCTGCCTTTGCTGGAACAAAGCTGGGCTCTGGGGGGAGAAATGGAGCAGAGGGAGAGGAAAAGGAGAATAGACAGTCTTAGCTAGATGGGTCTCAGGTGATTTCACAGCCTGCTTGAAATGCTCGTGCCATCTTCCCCTGCTGCTGCTGTGGGGTGGGGACCCCGCAGACTGGCCGGGGACTGGGGCACAGCCCCTCGCAGGGGGGACAGGCTGGGACCCCGCAGGGTTGGCTTTAAGGGCTTCAGGGCTGTCGGGCGCACGCTGCGATAATAACAGCGCTGTTCCCAAGGCTGGTGCTTCCAGGTGTCAGCATTTATGCTTTTGTATAAACACCCCTTGTAAGAAATTGGTGTATCTGATGGAAAACCGGAGCCTGAGCTGAGGCCAAGCCCCGCCGCCACTTTGGCGCCCACCAGGCAGGAGTCCGCCAAGGCAGTACGGAAGCTGAGAGCGAGAGGAAGAAAGGGGCTTGTGTGTTTGGGGGGTTGTGGGATTTTGTTCCCCCTGCTGCAGTGATAACTGAAGCGGTGTGGGCAGGTGATTAGATCCTTCATGCGCGTATGTCTCATTTAGGTTTTAACGTATGGAAGTAGGTGCTTCGCTCTGGGTGTATGGGCAAAAATACTTCACAGTCCTGGCCAACAATAACACGCGTCTCGTGCACTACTTTTCCTCCTGCTGTTGCAGCTATTCTAGATATGCAAGATCTTCTTTTTGTGTAAACTCTTTCTTCTTGGTTATTTCAAGTTTCAGCAGAGTCAGGCACTTGTGCTGTGAGGAGCGTCATCTTTGCTTTGCTGCGGCGCTCTCTACCCTGAGACCTCTCAGCATCCCGCTTTCCTATTCATGAGACGCTGGATTTGCCCGATTCCTCCTCTTGGTACCACTGACCGTTCTGCATAGGGAACTGTTGGGATTACAGCATTTCATGGGAAAACGCTGCAGGGAAGGAAGCAAAACATCAAGAATAGGGCAGGTGCTTAATTTTGCTGCAGTTAAAGCAGCAAGTGGTTTTTCTTATTCAGGTCTTTCAGTTGCTCACATTTGTTTATCCTAATCCTTAATTGCTTTTTGTCATTTCATTAAAGCTGGCAGTCTTAATGCTGCTTGCACTGACACCTCCAAAGACATTTGGGGAGGTAAGAGGAGGACAAACGCGGATGAGCCCCGTCAGGCTGAAAGCAGCCGGACCAGAGGCGATGCCGGGGTCTGGCGGGACGTGCTGCGGGCTGTGGGAAGCCCGACTGTTCCGGGGCTCCGCACCGGCGCGCCATGGGGCTGACAGCTCTGTGCCGCCAGCAGCGGCACTGGAATTTATGATGTAAATTATGACGAGGGGCTCACACAGCGCGGGCTGCTTCGTGGCCCTTGGGGCAGTCCGTAGCCTGATGCCGTCTGTACCCGGAGCTCCATCCCGGCTTGCTCTTTTTTCGGAAAACTCACCGTGTCCCCCAACAGTTCCGTGTAACTGTGTTTTCTGAAGCAAGTGCTTGAAAGAATGTGGCAGGGAGAATTTCCATGTCTCTCTGCTCAAATAAGCTGCTTTAAGGTTTAGTTTAATTAATTTGTGTTGAAGATATTTTTTGTTACTTGCATTTAAGAATTATTTCACAACTGAGCTAATAGAAAATGTATGCAATTTTCAAGGCAGTTTCAAAAGAAGGAAAGATGTGGAATTAACTGGCCGTGCTAAAGGAGAAACATTTGACACAAAATACGCAATTGCAAAACTCAAATTTGCTTTGCACAGAAGGTAACAAGGCAGATCTTGNTAAGACAGATCTTGAAAAAAAAATCAAACATCAGTTCCCCTCGAAAGTGGGAGATGAATCTGAGTCTATAGCAATCGGCAAAACAAAAAGGGGACATATAATAGATAATTACTAATCTTATTCCTGAAATTAACATTTTGACACTTCTCTTTGATATATGTTTCCGCGTTATGACAGACTCGAGATAATGTGCAGTATTTTAATGTGATCGCAGTCCTTTCCCAAAGACAGAAACCCAGTGTGGTTAAAGGTATCTAAAAATAGACCTGAAATGTAAAGCAGTAAATGTTCAAAATAGTGCGTTACATTGAAGAGGAACACCTGAAACTTTGTCAGCACGAGGGAGTCCTCTCCTCGTGCACAACTACTGCAGAAACCCCTCTGGAAATACCGATCTGTGCTCCAAGGCAAGCTGGGACGACAAGAAAGTCTATTAAAAGTAGCAAATAACAAGCGGGAAAACATGCCTATAGTCTGACCTACTTGAAATGTGTATTTTTAAGTACTTGTTTCAGTTACTGTGTAGATCCTTTTGGCATTCTGTATCTATAGTTCTACAGTCCCTCAAATCACTCAGGCAGATAAGTTTGACGCTGTATTGGAAAAGGAGTTTGGGGTGGTTTGGGTTGTTTGTTGTTGTTGGGGTTTTTTTTTGCTTTTTTTTTAAATGAGGACGTTGTTGATAGGACTTTTGAGCAGTAGCCCACACTGGGACATGTATGAGACTAGTACATAGAATTTACACAAATATACTCATATCTAAATCTGGAAATGCTTTGGAAACCTGAGCAGCACCAGCAGTGTGTGCCTGCTGGGGAAGCGTCGGTAGTTGGTGGTAAAGAAGTCAGAACTTTCTTCTGAAACCTATAAACCTGGAGGATTTAAGTACATGTCTTAGAAACTGCGCTGTGTATGCACATCAACTATTTATAGGGGCTAACACAGTATGTTTTTACGCTAGCTAAACCAGGAGAAGTTGAGGGGGCTCTCCCCTAGAGCGAGAGCAGCTCCGCTGGAGCTTCACCATGTCACTTCTGACCATGCAGCTTCAGGGTCTTTGAACGCGCCAGGCTACTGCCGTAAATGTCCGTTAGCGTTTCTGCCCATCGCAGGGTCAACCATCGGACCTGCCCAGGCGCTGCGGGGCCACTCGGGGGACGGATCCTGGCGCCTGGCTCAGGGGCTGCCCGAAACCCCGGGGCTTCTCCTTGAGGAAAGCAGATTTGTGTTAGGTTTTTCTTTTCTCTGTTATTTACTTATTATCGTTTTCCAGAAATAACTCTTGAGTATGCATTAGGAGAATGTGAGATACCTAACTGCAACTGGTACGGCAATAAAAGGGAGGTAGTGTCAGAAAGCAACTTTGAACCATCTCTCTTCATTAAAAAATAATGCCTTTCCATCATGGATTTTGCAGAGAAAATTCCCGAAGCCTTCGTTTTTCTGATGTTACAATAGATTCTTAGTGTTTGCTTTGAAAAAAGGCGGAGTAGCAGCAACAATGCTGTTAACTGGAAATTACAGGGTGCAAATTTTGGGGTCATAGGTTTAGGAAGCAAAGGGAAAGCCCAAAACACGGCCACGGCAAAAGGCCCGGGGTGGGGAGCGCGGCACAGGGACGGCTCTGCCCGAACCCGCCGCACTGCTGAGCTCTGCATGAAGCCCTTCTCCTGAGCGCTGCGGCTGGATGCTTCGTGGTACTGCCTGGGTTATTTCTAATGTTCTAATTCGTCAGCTGAGATCTAATTTTTTACACATTTTATTTAAATGCCAACTAATTAATTATTCTAGGTGCACCACAGAGAAAAATTTAATAACTTATTTTTTCCGAAGTTGAACTAGTTTTCTGGAACCACAATCTCTAACGTATTTTGTAACTCTCTCATATCTAATCAACTAGTAGGTAAATTAATACAGAATTACAACTCATTAGCGAATGATGCATTGATGTCTAATAATTCCCTGCTTTCTTATTTGGAAGAAAGTAGGTTATGCTGTTATTGAGTTAGTGCATTAAGTTTCAATGCTTTTTGTCGTAAGCATTAAGCGCTTTTTAAAATATGTGTTAATTAAGAGATTACACCCACATCAACATTAAAGCATTACAGTTACTGTAATTACGGAGCTAGACTCTGGTTTCTCCAACCATGACATAATACTGAAGATCCCGTTGCTCTGATGGCAGCGGGATGACTCACATAATAAAAAGCAACTTACCAAGACACGGGGCGACATCATGAAACAGCGGGATCGGACGCTGCTCCGAGGCCCCTCGTTCCGGCTCAGGGAGGGTGCCGAGGTACTTCCCTGTCCGCGGGGGGGTTGTCGTTTGGAGAAGAGAAGACAGAAGCAGAGAGATATTAGGCTATAAAGTGACGATAGGTATAGAACATATGAACTATTATCAGCTGTTTCTCAAAAATATGAACTTAAAGGATGTGGTACAACTGTCAAGAGATGGTCTAAAACAATACATTAAGCCGTGGAGCTTGGTTTTGGTCTAGTGGAAGATATTACGTTTGGAAAATGATGTCTTGGTAGCTGCAACACATCAATATTAAACACAGACATCAAAGAACTAAAAGTCTTTTATTAAGTGTTCTAGTTGAGCTTGGTTTGTTTGTTTAACTTGACTAGTATTTTCTAATCCGGTGCAGCCTGAAGAATGCGGCTGCGGTAGCACAGTGGCACCCCGTTTATTTCATGCCATAGCACTACAGAGATAAACAACAGAGAAACCTTCTGTCTGGTGCGGTAGTGTTACACTGCGTATCAAGCCAAGTTCAAAGCAAGCTCCGTTTGTATAGGATCAACTCATCCCATGAAGCAATTTATCTTTGACAGGAATGAGGCTGATTATAAGAGGTAGAAACGCCTGTGAGGCAAGTAAATTTAATGAAGTTTGTAATGGACTGCAGGAATATGAACCAAATGATCAAGAATTTGCCACAAGAAACAGTTAATTAAGACTGTCCATCCGACTTTCTCCTGCTCAGGTGGTTTGCTGTTTCAAGTTCCCGTACATACGAGCAAACTTGCTTTCAGCAGGTCTCGATGGCTTTGTAGCCGCCTGAGCGGGAGCCTCTCGGCCTCCCCAAAGCTGTGCCCCCGATGTCCGCCGCGGGCTGCCTCGCCAGGGGCACCCCGGAGCTGTGGGACATCTCCTGGCACCGGGGATGCTGAGGTACAGGGCCACCACGGCTTCTCCCAGGTCCCTCCCTGCAGAGCAGAGCAAGGGGACACCACGGACCAAGGGACAGAAGTATATGAGGCAGAAAAATCTGTTTCTTCCCTTTAACCTCCAGGCGGCGGGGGTACATCCCTGCCCGCTGCTTTTAGTTTCTGTTTACGAACCCATTGTCCGTGAATCCACCTAATTCCTTCTCATGCTCCAGCTTCACAGCCTCCCCTGGCAGCAGTTTCCAGTTCACTACCTGCTCTAAAAAACGAGCTAAAGCCAGGCGATTCAAGAACCCTTCCTTTTATCGGCTTCAAGGAGTTCGATTTTGGAGGGATTTGGTGAATAACAGTTCTACATCGACCTTCTCTTCTGCCTTTATGATTTTGCAAATCTCTTGAGCCTCAAGAATGTGGGTCCCATTCACATGAATATCGTTTAAAAAAAAGTGCATTATATGTCTGTCTTCTCTCCAGTTTGCACCGCCGGGCAGGGAGGGGGACGGCTGCGCTGGGTGAAGACTGGAGCTCCGAGGGCCGGTTAACGTTGCGGCCCCGAGCAGTCGGGCTAGAAATGCATCAAAACATGTGTTAATTTTAATTATCCCCACAGCCTCACAGAATCGCTTCCCTGGTCAATTAATTTAATTACTTTTTGGATAATTATTTTTCTCAATGGTGCATTGGCTCCAGACTGTGATAGTTGTTGTGCTGCAGAACTATGAGATGGGAGAGACTGTGCTTTGAATGACACGCAGAACGTATCGGCAAAATACACATTTATAACATAGACACCTGAATTAATGACGTCCCTTTGGAGAGAAATGGAACAATTCATCCTCTGGATGGGAGAGGGAAAAAAAGCACCTCGTGGCAACAGTAAAATTGCTCAAAACATGTCAAAAGACCTCTTTTTGCCTCTGGAGCTTGCTGCGAATCAGAGCCTGGTCTGAACTTCAGGAACGCGTTTAAGCACACACCGGGGTGGGCTGCAGCGGGGTTTACGCGGGCACCGAAGCGGTGGGCGCTTTCTGGGTACGAGGCCNGGATAAAGGCAACAGCGTGTGGGCAAATGCAAAGTGAGAAAATGAACTTGCGCCGGTGTCAGCCCGACACCCTGGCTGGAGCAGGAGCTGCGGGATCTGGAATCTGCTAAGGTAATTATAAACCCACGTATTTGCCAGCTCGGATTGCCAGCCCGAGACGGGGATGATGGAGTGATCATTAACAAACAGCGAGGACTGGGAGAGAGTCTTTTGAAAGTGATCTGTTAAGGTAATTGTGATCTTAAATGAAAGTCGTCATAACTCTGCGACCCCCACCCGCCCCCGGTGCGAATTACCGCGGGAAGAGCAGAGCGGGGAGTGATGTTAAAGCAGTTGACTTAAAATCTCTCCTGGTGCGACTGCTGTGTCTGACCGGACCACGGTGCCTTGATCAGCTTCGCTGTCTCAGAACCGGGAAACTCTGGGAGGTGAAACCCCCTGCACGAAAACGAGGAAAAACCACTCATGCCCACCCAGCAGAAAAGTCTGTAGCAATGCAATGATGTGTCAGAAAGAAAGTTTGCCACTTATTTGGAGGAGAAGGTGCCAGTAAACATTGCTGTTTCAGTTCCAAATCTGCCTCCCAACTCTCCGAGTGTTAACAGAATAAGGAGGTGATGCCCAGAGAGAGTCTAAATATTGACAAAAAGTAGAAGAGGGCATTACTGGAGGTTTCCTAAATATACCGGCAAATGGCTGGTTCTGTTGGTTGCTGACACGCTCGGGGGGCTGTAATCCTGCGCTGCTGTCGCTCGTTCAAATAGTTCAATGCAGATTTTCTCAGCAAATCCATCTATTCGGGTGGCTCCGTTCTCCAATGCTCGTTAATAACCACATTGATTCCTGAGCTTGCCCGCTGGTTTGATCTCCTGTTTTCGAGGGCACCTGGCTCTATTTGAATTAAGTTTGACATCTCTCTCATGATTTCGATGAAAATGGATGCTCTCTGGTGTCAGCAGTGTCTGACTCCAGCCAGACCTCATCCCTCCAGCATCTTTGGGTTTCCAGGCTCTGCCCACATCGGAGCTGCAGCTCCTGCTGAAAAGCTGACAGCCCTCGTGTGGGGATTCGAAACGTCAGGAGGGAGAAATTGTTTTTGAGGTACTGCTAATTGGACCAGAAATGGAAATACCAGGGAAAAAAACTTAGAATAAAGCTAATGATTTTTAGGTTTCTGGTTTAATTTTGCAGAGCCAAGAGGCTCCTAAGGCTTTGGAGAAGCGTAGAAGCTAGCAGGGGCGTGTCAGGATTGCTTATCTTTACCGCGGTCATTACCGTACCGGTTTTGTTCATGTTTACTAACACGTCTGTGATAAACTGCTTGCCTTATTGTTATTCATTCTTCACATGTCTAAAGTGCTTATATGTTCTAGTCAAATTTACCTCAACTGAGGACGCCGATCGCCAGGAGCTCTCTTCCTGGGGTGGGAACGCGGGAGCACCCCGCACAGGAGGGGGTTCTTAGCTCCAGCACGCCGGTGCGGCCTCGGCCCGCGTTGCGTGCTCTTACCTGGAACATCTGTCTGCTTGAAGAACTTTAAAAGGATTGCTAATATAAAAAGCACATTATCTCATATAAATCTATTACCTCTCTGGGGTAGGTATGTATTATGGGATGCAAAGGAAGATATCTTCATGTGGTTGACTACAGAGTTTTAAGTATAACTTTATGGTGGTTTAAAGCCTTTGGTCAAGTAGCCGAGTTTGATAATTGAGGTGATTTACTCGGGTGCACAGCTCTTCAGATCGCTCTTTGATATAAACAAGGTAATAAATTGAGTGCATGGGGACATGTCTATTAAAAGCCAAAGTAAGAATGAGTGAAACCCCAGGTGCATTGTCAAGATTAATATGCTTGCTGGATAAAACTGGACTGGTGCCAGCTAACACGATGACTGAGTGATGAAACAAGATAATATGGTTTGACTACAAACAACAGAAAAACAAATAGAAAGCGATGCGCAAAGGGGGAAAGTACGAAACCTACTAATAAGTTGAATAACCAGATATCCCACAGTTTCCATAAGGATATAATTTTTTAGCGATAAAACATGTCTACTTAGCGTTTGACTCCATTCCTTTTGAACACGAGAGTATTTCTGATTTTAACCTCTGAAGCATCTGGATTGCTGGCGTACCCCTGGCATGACAGTAATGGATCCCCCATTGTTATCAATTTTGTTCAACAGATGTTAGTAACAGACAAGGAAGAAAAATGAGAAGGAATATTGGGCAAGAAAAGCTACTTAACATGAAATCTTTCACTAGCAAAAAGCTTATTATGGAAATATCAATTAGAAGAATTAGAGAACCAGCTTAGGACGCTTCTGCCAGTGCCACAGCAGAAGCCGCAGTCCCTCACTTGGGGGATGGCAGAGGAGACGGCAGATCCTGTTGGATAGGTGGGGGCTGAAAATTGGTGTCATCATTTCAGAGGGTTAGTGGTGGGACCGGGACAGCCACCGGGATGGATCTCCCTGCCCTGGGGCAGATGGGCTCCGGGAAGGGCCTGGAAAACCCTTGGAATCCTCTATTTGTGTCATCTGGTCTCACCATCTCCTGTGCCCGCCGTTCCCTGTGCAAACAGTGCGCAGTGATGGAGCGAGGCACCAGGTCTGCATAAAAATGTTGGTAGCAAGAGCCAGCATCATTTATTTAGAAATACACATGGATAATGTTGCGCACGCCCAAACCCAGTAAAAAGGCACCTTCCCGTAAGCCATAATTACCATAGTCATAACATAAAAGTGCTCACATGAAAAAATAATAACTAAAATGTGGTATAAACCAGCAGAAAGAATAAGGAGCACACCAAGCAATTAGGAGCATTTCCAGCCCCTGCCTGCTTCAAAACAAGTGGAAAAGGATGAGCATACCGTAAGGTTTGGGCTAATTAATGTACGGAGGTTTTGTTGAGTGTTTGAGTTTTAGAAAAGCGCTCTGTAAGTTTTTTTGTATCCTGAAGTTTAACTGAAAGACCAGTCCTTTGGGTGAGCGAGCAGAAAGCGTTTCACTGGTGAGGTGGGAGGGGGTGGATCCGTGGCTCCAGCCTTTTCCAGCTTACACCTGTATGTGACCCAGAGGGGGAGGTCTGAAGCTCAGAAATGGGCCAGAAGATACCGGTGCCTTGAACTGTATTAAAACATATTGTAAAACTGGACCCTCTGTGCACCGTGTCCTTCACGCGCTGCCTCTGGAGCGCTGGACGCCAGTCGGTACCTGCGCAGGAGCCATCGATCGGCAGAAAGGTCTCCCGTAGCCCCGGGTGGAGCCACTTTAAAAAAAAAATAAATCCTGTTATCTGGTCTCTTTCAGGCTAAGTAAGTTAGCCAAAGACAGATGGAATTGACTCTGATAGCAGATACTATTTGTGCTCCAAAACCACTTGGTTTGCTCTGTAAGCTGGCTGTGACACAGCAGTCCTCTTCTGGAGGATGTTTTGAACAGTTACCTTCCCTGATCTGGTTCCTGATGCAGGGGCGTTCACCGCTCCCCCGTTCCCCTAAGGATGGGCGCACGGTCTGTGTCCCCAGCGCTGTTTGGCCGTGCAGAGCGGCTCCGGAGGGCGGCGCGTTCCCTTTGGGCTGTGCGAGTTCATAGCCTGGTTCACAGCCACCTTCAGGTGAATCCTTAGGTATAAGTAGAAACACAAAAGTGGTGTGAACCAAATGAAAGCTTTTTCCTATTTGCAGATGATGATTAATGAAGGCTATCAGACATCCCACTTTAAAATCCTTTCCATCAGATAAAGCCCCTTCTGTCACCTCATTCCTTATTTTATTTGAATCCATTTTAGCTCATCTTTCTCTTAATGTGAGCTGTCAAAAGCAGTCTTTGCTTTTTTGTATCTGTGTGTCACATTTGCTGACAGCCCAACAGAGAGGATCCTCCGGCTGAAGGCGGTGTCAGCGGGGGGTGTGCGTGCCCCCGCCTGGCCGACAGCAGTGATGGGCCTTCCATCAGTTCAGCTTGGTGGCCAGCGCGTTGCTCTGGCGTAGGTACCATCGCCCGTCCTCTGCTCCCCTTCGCCCTCGCTGTGTGTGGGTCTCTGGGCTGTTCCCATGTACAGGGTCGCGTATCCAGAGCAGTCGGGTTCCCCGGGGGGAAGGAGTCCCCATAACAGAGCTGTCTTAATGGAAAAGGTAACAACGCTCATCTCCTCCGTCCCACAAAGTCATTCCGTCAGTTAGCATTGCGAAAGAGGCAAGCTTGCTCCTTAGCAGTGTTATGCCAAATAAAGATAATTTTCAAAATATGAGTATTTTCCAAACCAGAAGGCAGTCAGACCAGCTCAGCCCTTTCTGCCGCTCTACCCACGCACCTCTTCTCACCAGCCCTCCGTTCTCTGTCCCAGGGCTCCTTTTTTTCCTGTCGGCGCATCTCGGAGATGGCAAATAGACTGTACCTCCAGCTCGCTCTGCTTGGAGCTGACCCCCCGCAGCGCGGCGGCTGGTGTGTTGGCAGGGTTGTCCTGCCCTGGCTTCGCCTCGGCTGCCTGCGCGCACTGGGGTGGGTGAAAGGCACAAACCGCCGTTCAGGGGTAAGTCCTGCCATCGTGACAGCACCGAGTCCTGCTTCTCCTGACCTTATAGGCGCTCCTTTGCATCTTTAATGAAAAGCTCACAAACCCCCCCCAAAGTTGTATCTGGTTGTGCAGCAGAAATTACAGTGGATTTTTTTTTAAATGCAATTTTAGTCAGGACTCGGGCTTGTTGATTTTCATGGCATGGAGCTGCGTTGTGCAGATGCACAGCTTGCGGATAAAGACAGCTCAGAATGGGGGAAGTTGAGCATCTGTCTGTCGGTCCCCATAGCGACTCTCCTGTCTCTCTTCCCTCCCATAAAGTAAGGCTAATAGTTTGACTTTGCTTTACGGCAATGTTTTGAGGATACTAATGTGAAAGATTATGAATTCAGGAACTATGGTTACTGGGGATACACAGAGCCATAGCCGGTGTCTATTCTCTTGCAGAGAACCTTTGGTATTAATAAAGGTGCGTGGAGAACGTGTAGGCACTTCCATTGCATGTGAATAAATAAATGTATATATATTTGAGCACGAGTGTGAGTGTTCATAAACGTGCAAGGGATACTCATCCATTTTTTGGTCTAAGTCAATAATTGTAGAAGAAACCAAATACTGAGAAGATTGAGAAAATGCTTAAGGATTTGCACAAAAAAATCTGAACCTTGTAAAGCATTCAGCCTTAGTGAACTTTGTTTAAACCAGTGGATCTTCTGGAAAATTATTAAAGGATGTAATCAAACTAGCTAAAGCGGCAAATATTGACAGTATGGATTGTCCAGAGCTCCTGAAGTAAAAGAATTACTTTGCGGTTACAGTAGTTTATGGTTGACTTTTGCACTGAAACAAAGGCCAGCGCTGTGACTGGTGCGGCTGGAGCGGTGACGGGAGGGTGAGGTGGCCCGTGCCACGGGAGGGCTGGCGCGGTGGCTGGAGGTGGCCTGGGCCACCGTCCGCTCCCCGTCACGCTGCGAGAATCTCCCTGGTATCTTCCTGGCGCAATCCCGTAAGTGTTTGGGTGCTTCCAGGTTTCTGTCAGCAGCAATGAAGGCAGCTGCTAGTTCGGTATTTCTTCTTCTCCATAAGCGAATTCAGTAGCTGATAATTAATTACTAACAGCAAGGAGAGAAAGTTAACGGTATTTTCTCGAGCTCCTGCATGTGCACAGTTCCAGATGCAGGCGGAGGTTCAGCCCCTCCTCGCCAGCTCATCCATTAGCTCGCGCTTGGAGGGGCAGAAAGTCTATTTTATGTTCTCGGTGCTTAAGTGCTCAGAGATTAGCAGACAGCAAACATGAAGGAGTAATAAGCATGATCTAATTGAAATTTCCTCTTGGATTTGAATGACTACTCAGAGACACTTCTCTCTAAGCCCTAATTGTCTACTTTTAACTATTCTTTGTTTTGTAGTTTGAAAGCTGGTTAGGTATAGTAGGCAAATACCTGACCTTCAAAACAGCAGAGAATGGAAAAATTAAACAGATAATGTGCCTGCTATTTGAGCGTGTGTGGTGGGTGGTATTTTTGGCTGCCAAAGCCCTACTCTGTGAACAGGAGACATCAAGGCCACGGGTATTTCAACACACATTTTACCAGCAGTGCAAACAGACACTCAGCGCAAGGCGTTTTGCATACAGAACTTAATGTATTCACTTCAGCAGGTTATTTTTAGCTGCCAAGTGCAGTCATGTGGACGGCTGATCTGTTTGTGTTGCCCCTGTAGATCGCAGACATATGTCGGAGTAAATGTGGCAGGGAAAGCACGACTGAGACGGGCATAAATCCTTTTAAGATCAATTATTGACATGCTCCTCAGAAAACCACCGCACCGAGTTCACCGGGCGAGGGAGGGAAGGGTAGCGCTGCGGTTTGCTAACGGAACACACGTCTCCTACCCGGCACAGGCAGAGGGTTGTTTGGTTCCACAGGCGCTATGGGATGGGTTTAACATTCCTACATTTAATTGCAATAGGAACGCTAAAGAAAAGCAACAGAAAGAGAAAAGCAACGTAGTAAAGCCAAAGAGAGGAAGATGCAGTTTAGTAGCATCTTTCAATGTACTCCCTCAAATCCACAGCAATAGACTCATTAAAATGTGCTTCTACTGAATATAAACCAAGAAATGATCCAGAATAGACTGTTATTACAATGATCATAAAATGGGGTGAATAAGCTCAATTTTCATTTTAATGGAAATTGTTTTTAACTCTGTAATAAATCTGATCTCAAACATCAGTCATAAATATATACACTTGAAACTGTATGTTTGGCAGTATGAAATAAATAACTCTAATCTCTGCGTGTGTTTGAAAACCAAGCAGTTGGGAAAGAAAAACCTTTGCACTGAAGGGAACATTTTGTTCCACCTAAAGTGTTTTCTCCTAACTCTTTGGCTATATAAAAAAATTACTTAAAAATGCCTTGCATCAACTCAAACCAATTAAAAAGCAGTTTGGAGCTGCAAGGAAAACAGAAAACCTTATAAATGGTTTGTATCTA
This sequence comes from Himantopus leucocephalus, assembly GCA_003993805.1. Taxonomy (NCBI): domain Eukaryota; kingdom Metazoa; phylum Chordata; class Aves; order Charadriiformes; family Recurvirostridae; genus Himantopus; species Himantopus leucocephalus. The sequence continues at coordinate 5,657,350 of RSEF01000026.1, read as the reverse complement.
ATGAGCAGCTCTGTTTCTTTATCCTTCGTGGTAGAAGAGGGAAGCTCGACGCACGAAGGCTCCTGCTCGTCCTGCTGCCGGAGCAAGGGCAGTCGTTTCACCGGGGCGGGTTCGATACGTTTCTAATCGTCCATTTTGTTCTTTGTGGTTTAATAAACCCTTTGATTAATGAAACGGCGAGCTGAAATGAAGCTTCCCAGCACGCCAGCCTGGTATCTGCCTCCTCAAAGAGGAGTCAGGGTGTGCTCACCAGGTGAGCAGGAGCATCCAAACAGGACGGCTCTCAGACGCTGGCGGTTGGTTTCCCTGGAGCAGCCGTTCCGAGGCAGGCTGCCCGGCCGATCCCTGAATAAGCAGACATTGAAATGAAGAGGCCAGCCTCAAGGGAACTCGGAGAAAAGACAAGAC
>RSEF01000026.1:5612229-5656842 GCA_003993805.1 Himantopus leucocephalus | reverse complement strand
AAGCAGAGGCACACTGAACTGAGCGTCACTGCAGATCCGCAGTCCTCCTTCACCAGCGGGAGCGCCACTTGGACAGAGTTCTACTGCATCGCTCTGTACTCGCTCCTGGGGGGTTGAGAACAAAAATTCAGATGACTTGTCATTATTGCTGTTGCTGAGATAAGTACAAAATATTTTGAAAAGGATCATGAGCATTGAATTGTCACTTCTAACAGTGGCTCAAAACTGCTCAGCCAGTTGCAGCTTAGGTACTTTGAGGAACCCAGTACAACAAGTTGGAAGAAGCCCACGAGCAGCACTTGGCCTGCGGCTGTCCGGAAGGGTTAAACCCTTGAACAATATAAAGATAACCCGATCCACTAACGCAGTAACGGGAGGGATGGCTGTCTGCTCTTGCCAGCAAATCCTTGTGCAAGTGACTGCGGGGCAGTTTTTCCCAGCAAGTTCCAAAGGAAGCCAATTTTATTTCTTCTGTCATCTGCCAAACTCAGGGTGGGGAGAGAAGTAGTCACAGCAAAAAGCATTTCCCCGCTTTCTCCCTCATGAGAAGGAATTAAAATTATACAGCGGTGGCGCAATTACATTCCCACTAGCCCTGTGGTGCGGTAGCTGATGTGAAGGAGCGCTGGCTTTCGCTGCGGCTCCCAGCAGGTCCAGAACTGAAGTCCATTGTCAATAAACATTGGTGGAGAAACCCACTTTTTCTCCATCTAGTTTTCGGTCATTGATTTAAATTAGCCCCACGCCCCGCAGCGAGGCACAGCGCAAGGGTACAGAAGGCGATAAACGCCGTCATCACCTGCCTGGGCTAGCAGAAAACAAGTAACTTCCAGTACGTTAGCCAGGCCGGCGTCAGCGATGCTGATGCCCTCTCCGGTGGCAAAGGCCCTGCTGAAAACACTCTGCACTGCCGTGATAAGTGGAGCAGCCTTCGTGAATAGGTTATTCCGTGATCCACTGCGATGTGTTAATTATCTCCACGTGTGCCCTGGGTACCGTTAGCAGCCACGGGCATAAGGAGCGTGTTGGGGATTGCCCGGTGCACGACAGCAGCCGACACTGCTGATGGGTTGGCAGATCCCCTGGGCAATGTGCTTTGCGTGATGGGCTGCGCCGTTCTCTCACCCGGACCCAGCGCTGCAGGAACGCGTTTTCCCTTGCCACGCATCCTCCGTGGCTGCCCCTCCCCACGTACTTTCAGCCCGGCTCTTTGCCTCCCGCTCTCCTCGGTGGCCCGTTGTCAGTGAAGAGGTGGCACCACCTCAGCACCCACCTTGCGCCCCAGGCGTGCAGGAGGAATTCAGTTCTTGCTGGGGTAAACCGTTCCCCAGCGCCTGTGCACAGGGTTATGTTTGCAACAGTTCTTAATGTGAGCCCTGATCTCTCTCGAGGTTGCGTCTTCTGGGCCAGCATGGCTTTGCTGGCAAAACCGGTCTCCGAGTAGGACCAGAGTCTCTGGGAGCTCACCCGGTGATTTGCTTTGCACATGCATTCTGCAAATGGTGTTCCAGGTCAGTGGCCAAGAGGGGGTAAGTGCAGATCGACGCAGGAAATGGGTTATTTTATTACCCGAGCATCCACACTTGACAGTTTTAATACCGTACCCACAGAGCAATCGCTCAGGCACCCGAACACCAAGCCTGCATGATTTTACTGCTGAGCAGGAGGAGTATGGATTTTTAGTCCGTGTTCTCTAGGAAAGAGTATTGATTTGGCACAAGAGACGTCAATAGGTCTGAGTAACTGAATACAGAGTCTGAAGCCAGTCTTAAAAAATAATAATAATAAAAAGTGCAGTTGATAAGTGGAATGAGCCATTCATTATTCTGAATGCCACATTGGTCACACCATTTGAATTCTTTGCTGAGTCTTTGTTGACTTCTCCTCTTGCCTTCCATAGTTTTCTTCCTTCCTTTTGGAACAAAACTTGCTGGGACAAGGGAAGGAAGGGTAAGGGCTATCAGAGATTGGGGCTCTCCGTTACCTGCCTGTGTTTCTGGCGACTTTTCAGTGCTTTTCTTTTTATCTGTAGGTATTTAGGCTCACAAATACCAATGATGCATTCTTGAAAACACAGAACTTCTTTGAAATGGAGGGAAAGAAAAGCTTCATACATTTTCATTTCTAGTTTTCATCAAAATTTTATTCTTTGAAAGTTTCTGTTCGTCTCCCCAGCTTGCAGGCAGCTCTGACAACTGCACCCCGCGCTCCCCTCTCCGGTTCTCAGCCACTTTGATTTAAAAGGGAGGCTGGTATGAAAACGAGTGTGTAAGGCCTGAGGTTCGAAAGACGCTCTTATAAGTTTGCACTTTTGTATACCTTAATGTCTGTGAACGACAACACATTAACAGTGTTGTGCATTCCCTTCAGCTTGCTCACGCAGGCCGCATTAGCTCTTCGCCAGTTTGTGTGGTTAGGCTGGAAACCAGACGCGTGAAATTCAGCTCCAAAGAAATAAATCGTTATTTGGTATAATCTGCTGTAATCTGTTAAATCTGGCAGCTTTTGGCCAATTCTCCACTGAGGTTCTGGTCTAACGTGCCCTTATTCCTGCCCTGTGCTTTGGGCGCAGTGCAGCATTCAGGCAGCTGATCGGACCATTAAATCCATTTCCCCTCGGATTTATGCCGCCGCCTTTATTCAGCACTTCCTGCGTTTCCGCCTTTACTTTAAGCTTCCTCATTTTCTCCGCTTTTACAAAGTGGCTCTACAAAAAGAGGCAGAATAAAACGGGAATTGTCTTTGGCAAAAGAAACTGAAGGCAGTGGGATAACGCCGTTCAGTGAGTCCCTCCAGAGCACAGAGCTGTGCCATTAGTCCCGTGCGCCATCGGCAGAGACGGCTATTGCCGGGCAAAAGCAAATATTAATGGGAATTTGATTTGCAGACCAATTATGTGTAAAATGGCAATGTTCATTTTGCTCCTTTCTCCTTGTTTCCCGGCCGCCGCCGCGGGCCGAGGCAGCGCGCAGTCCGCAGGATGGCAGTGAGCGGTCACCCCCAGGCAAGGCGGCTCCTCCGTGCTGCCACCCCCTCCCCTGAAGGATGGGCGTACTGTCCCCAGCATCCCTTGGGATGCCTTAACGCGGCGAGTGTGTACTCCAGCACAGCACTGCGGGATCGCCCCATTTTCCCCAGTTCCCCCCCAGGACCGCCCCGAGAGCAGCGCTCGGCTGTGTTCCCAAGGGTGTTTGAGTTCCCCCCTTTCCAGGCGGGTGTTAAAGCACAGAGTGACGTGGACCATTAGCACTAACTTTATTTTTTTCCGAAGATGGGGAATGCTGGGGGTCGTGCTCGCGGTCAGCCCGGGGGTGGCAGCTCAGCCGGGCTGTCATCGGGGTGTTTGCCGTGGCAGGCTGAGGCTTTCCATCTGCCTCTGCCTCGGGCTCACGGGGGAAAGGACGCCTCGTGCAGAGGAACGGGGTTGGCTGCGAGAGGAGGGGACCGAGTTCCCCGGCTCGCTCCTGGTGCTGCCTGGCGAGCCGAGGATGCCATGGGCTGGTGCTTCAAAACCTGTGTAATTGGCAAGTGAGAGCGATTCATTCCCCTCCCTCATTCCTGTGTTATGCGATCAGTCTGTATACCCGAGTTAACAGGAATGAGGTATTTTGCTCGTCTGTAAATTACCCTTTCTGCAGTTATGTGCTTTGCATGTAGCAGTCGCTCCTTTAATCGTCTTCTCTTTGTGCTAGGAGGGGTGGCTGTTGGGTGACCCGCTCTCTGGGGAGCCGCGCTATTGTCTCTGCAGCCGGTACATCCCTTTATTGCTGGTAAATGGCACCCGTGCAGCATTTGGAAGAATCGATCCTCCCTTCCCCTGGGGACGCTTCTTCCTCCTCTCTCTTGGTCAGTGCCTCCCCCCTCACACACGCTCTGTCCCGCAGGGGTGAGAGTTGCCCCTTTTTGGAGATGTCCTCTGCACTGGGCTCTTCGGTGTTTGTCAACAGAAAATTTTATCAGTCCATATGATTCTTGGTGAGAGGAAGCCATTTTCTAGAATGTAATAAAAAATGTATTTCTGTCGACAGTTCCCGAGGTTGTGTCTTTAAAAGCTGCTGTTTTCTGCTGGGCTCTGCGAAGGTGTTCGAGCGATCTCTCCCGCGCCCTCCCCGCTCCGTCTCTTCCCTCCACAGACACGCTCCGACGCCGCCTGGCCCCGTGGCGCCCGGTGACACCCCTGCCCGGTGCGGGGGCCACCCTGCGGCGGGGCCGCGCTCCCCTCTGGCGCCCGGGCTGCCCGCGTGCCCGTCCCCGAGGCCCGGGGCTGCTGCAGCCTATCAGCCTCAGCCAGCGGGCAAGGAGGTCCTGGCTGGGGGCATCTTCTGGCGTAAAAATGAGTTTTATGGCCTTTCTTCCTTAAGGAACGATAGTCCTTTTTTGCCCTGGCTGGCGATGTCCCCGGTGGCTCTGCGCAGGGGTGGCCACAGCCTCCAGCCTCTCTTTACGGTCTATGAAGTTTTTCCAATCCTCTCCAGCGCTACTGCAGATATTTGCAATTAGAACATCTTCATTACCCCTTTTTAAATGTACTAAATATAAAGGGGAGAAACAAAAGAAATACTCACTGAAAAAAAAAAAAAAGCTGTAATTAAGCAATGTCAGATGCCTGCAAGGGAAAGGGGAAATCTGAATAAAGACAATGGCGTGTGTGAGTTAAGGATGTGAGTCAGCCTGAAGTCAGCGTGGATTGTAATAGCTGCCTCTGGATTGTCTCCAAGACCTAATGCTATACAAAAATAGGCTTCTATTTGTATTACACTAGCGTGGGACGTCCTACGCAGGCTACTTGGCCTTAGAAAGAGTTATACATTGGCTCTGAGGATGAGACAAATTTCTCTCTCTTTGTGATACACATTTCCTTCAAGACCTTGTATTTTGACTTGGAGTTCAATGTTCAGGCGCACTCAAATCTGAATTTCATGAAGGATATGTTTTTGCACCATAAAAAGTTGCACGTGTATCAAAAAGGAACAAGTTTGATCAAAACCGCTGATGTTTCATTGTTGGTTTGTTTTTGGTTTTTTTTAATGTTTTCAAGTCCACGAGAGAACACCATTCAGTGTTTGTCTTTCCTGGAGTTTGAGGTATGAAATGAAGTGACCGTATGTCTTTCATCGCACCTGTTCTATGCATCCCTGATGTGCTCTGCTTTTCTTCTAAAAGGCAAGATTTTTTTTGCTTGAAGAAGAAAATGTATTTCTCAGTGTTGCTGATTTGACCCCCTGTGACATCTTGGGTTTCCTTTCAAGCGACTGCCGCCTTTAGCAGAAGGCAGGCAGATCGGCCGCGCAGGCAGAGGGGACGTAAGCAGTGTCATTCAGGAGGAGTATCAGGATCGGGGGGCACTCAGCAATGCTCGGAATGAACAGGTCAAGCCTTGTCCCAGGAATGTCACTCTGCGAAGATCCCCATACCGGTCTCAAGCCCCATAGAGTTAAGTGGCACTTAAAACCCAGTTGCAGCCAGTATGCACAAGGTATCCAGGAGGATTTTCCACTAATAGAGGTTAAATTAGCAGGCTGCTGTGGAGTGCAATAGTATTTGGAAGAAATTACTCTATAGATGTATGGTATTAAGTAGAGAATGATAACCACCCTGGAAAATTTAATAGGAAACTCTGTCCCCGTTAGAGAGGTTTGTGGGGCGGCTCTGCAGCCCTGGAGGGGGCTATCGCCCCGCGCGGAGCCCCGCTGGGTCCCCCTGGGAGCGTGTCCTGCAGGGAGCACCAGCTCCCACCGCGCGCTGAAGCCGCCGTGGCCAAGGTTAAGGAGAGCTTCCACGGACGGAGCCCACGGTCAGCCGAGGTGTCGCCACGGTGCAGTCAGCCGGCGAGCCTGTCACCTCGCAGAGGGAACAGATGGCAGTGGCAATCGTTAATAGGCTGTCACAGAAATCAGAGTAATGAAGCAGCTGCACGTTTTCGCACTGGAGCGGTTGAAAGCAGAATCTTCTATCGGTGCTGATGCTCTGCATGTAGCAGGGGAGAAAATTGGCATTGTTTAGTTTGGGGAACGATTTCTTCTTCTCTCCTTTAAGCCTCCATCTAGCTCATTTCTTGTCTCACAAGCTGAAAGGGAGTTGACATGTTTCAAAATTTCCGTGACATCTCACCAGCTGAGCGTGTTAAGGTTGCCTGGGCTTTTTCAGTGATCAGCGTCTCAGAGGGGCAAAGGAACGACTCGCAGGGACAACTTCGCTTTCAGATTACAGAAACATTTGCGTGGTAGATGGTCTGGTTGAGAAAAGCCTGCAGGGGAAAGCAAACAAATAAAGCAACCAAGTAATAATTTAATCAGAAAACCCTTAGCAGAACTGTAAACAAGAGAATACCTGACCCAAGGGACAGCACAGAGCAACGGCAGCGTGCTGAGTTCGGAGGTGGCAAAGACCGAGATCCAGAGTGCCAGGTCCTGAGAGACGGGCCAGGAGCGGGCAGGAGGGTGGAGATGGCACCGGCCTGTCCGGACAGTCACGTACCAAAGGGGAAACCTCTTCACGCAAGAGCGATCCAGACAGGCCCTTATGATGTTGTGAAATGACCATTTGTCCGTCCAAACCCAACCGTAACCTCGGGAAGCGCAGGGCAGGGCGCTTGCAGTCACAGAAGGGAGAGAGTCTCCGTGAACCACAGGCAATTTATGTGCCTCAGGCGCTCTCGGTTAATGGGCGGTTGAACCTTTGCTCTGGTGGCCAAAGCAGGTGATTAAGAAGCCAGAAAGCCCAAATGCTACGGGCCCTGGGGGAAGTCCATGTCCTCCTCCAGCGATTGCTCCGTTCCAGCCTCTGCCTGGGTAGAAGGAGTCGGACCTGCTGCTCTGGGAACGTCAGAATTAACCCCTCGCTCTCAGCCTCACAGGGACCTTTCTGATCTCAAACTGAATCACAGAACAAGAAGTTTGTAATTAAAACAGCAGACAAAATAACCATAAATCACAGGCTGTCACAGCGCCGATATCCAGCAGCTGAAGAGATAACTGTAAATAGAGCCTGACTGAAGTTTGCAGCAATCGGCAAAGACAATGGGTGAGGGTAGTGCAGTAGACAGTGAATTATCTTTGCCATCTGCTTTTTGCTAACACCCATTTATAGAAGAAACTAACATTTGGAAACACTGAGTGCTGATTGTTGTGCCTGTGGAATAATTTTCCACTGGATACAATTAATCATTAAGCCAATAGAAGCCTTATCCCAGCATCGCTCCAGCTGCAACCGGAACACCTGCTGAAATTCCCAAGTTCAGCACCCAGTAAGTGTTTGAGGGCTCAGCCCCAAAGTTCCATCAGAAGTTCCAGGGTTCCCCTCAAAATTGGAGAGGGAAGCTGGGATGACGATGTGAGCGCTGCGAGGGGTGGAGAGCCACGGGGGGTTTTTAGGAGAAATGCCCTCATTTCTGCTGATGTGTTTGGCTGGTGTGGCTTGTCCTGAAGTTCGGGTTGGGCTGTGTGCTTGCCAGGGGAAGGAGGCGGCAGGGCTGCAGGCGTCTCCGCACACACGTGGAGCGAGACAGCCCCTGCCTTGAGCACGTGGAACGAGCCAGGCAGGCTCAAGAGCAGCTAGTGGTAATCACAATCAATTACAGTTGATTAAAAGCCTCGAGAATCCAATATATTGCAAAGAAAAACAAATAGCAACTCTGCAAAAAAGGTAATCAATAGCTAGCCAAGCAGCAAACAATTAAAAGGGGAAAAATATCCCCATTCTCCTTGACTTGGGTAATATTCTTTCTTCAGCTTCTCCGCATGTGTTGTTCCCAGCGTAAAGGCTGACGTGTGCGGGTGGAGGGCAGGGTACCATCCCCGCCGCGAGCATCCCGCCACCGCCGGCCCGTGCCGCAGGGCGGGAGGAGCTCCTGGGGTTGTACAGTTCTTTTCTCTCTCTGAGCAATTAGAGGAACTGGAAACTTGCTCTGTGCCAAACTCAGCGCTTGTGCAGAATGCGGTTAGCGGGATCTGGGCTAGTTTGAAGCTCTCCCAGCGCCGCAGTGATGAGCAGAGAGCCTTGAGATTGCTCTCACCGCGCACCAGCCCTTGCATGGTGCCCAGCAAGAGGAGCGGGAGCTTCCAGCGGCTTCCTGGCACGCTGGGAGCACACGGAAAGCCCACAGCGGTGCTCCTCGCTCTGTGCTGGTGAGCGCGGCGCTGCGTGGTGCCAGGCAGGTCCTGCCCGTCCGGGGCGTTGGCATTCCCATCACCGGCGCAGCCGCCCCGGCAGCAGCGGTTCTGCTCCGCTGGGGGCTGCGGCGCCGCGGCGGCACAGCCAGGGTCCCGCGGGGGTAGGGCTTGGCACGGGGCAGGAGCGAGGTCTGGTCCTGCCCCGCTGCGGCTCGGGGCAGAGCGGCCCCAAACCTGCCGTCGGCCCCAGAAGGTCTGGTGAGGGGATGCTGTTGTACGCGGCCTCCGCTTCTGCTTCAGTGTTTTGGGTGAAATGGAAAAGTGGTGTAAACAGTCACACGGTCACAGAAAAGCCACGTTTGTAGGGTGGAAAATTAGGACATTTGTTCCCTGAATTAGTTGGGGAATAACATCCCCAAAATATTTTTTTTTTTTTTGTATCTGAACATCAAACTTGATTTTTCCACAAACTCCTAGATTTTTACAACATATAATTGATTTTTTTTAAATTTATTTATTTTACTGGAAATCCTTACCTTTCCTCTTTTCCTGAAAATGGAAATATAGGCAATTAAAGTAGATTTTTTATTTCCTTTTTTCAATTATTATCCATTTTGTCTGGCAGACATTTTCTGCCAAGGATAGAAAAGCTATCAGGGACAACGTTTTCAGTCTACCGCAGCATTGGAAGAATAATATTCTTAAAGGATAAATTTCACGTCACACAGGTCCCTGTGTTAACGAGTAGCTGCAGCATTTGTTGAGACCCGGTTTTCCCCGCAGGGCGCAGCTCTCGGTGCATGCACGAGCCCTTCCCCTCCCTGCGCGCGTGTCCCGCGGCTCCTGCACGGGCTGGGGGAGCCCCCGCCACCCCCCGGCGCCTGCCTTCCCAGCACGGGGGCACTGGGAAAGTCCTTCCTCGCTGGGATTTTCACACGGCGTCTGACGCGCGTGCGGGTGCCGAGGGCAGGGTCTTTGCTCTTCACTGTTTCCAGAACAGCTCGTGAGTGCTTCATGTAACATCAAGAAAGAAAAGGAAAATCGATGCCAGTGTACAGCCCGGGGGAGAGGAGGAAAGGAAGGTTTGGGGGGTTGCGGTTTGTCACCTGTTGAAACACCTTCCAGAGGTAGCGTTAGTACCAGAATCTTGACTTAAATTTCTGTTTTGGGAGACGCTGGTAATAAGCTGGATCACCGCCACTGAGGTGCGGTCACTGAGACTGCTCAGCCTGGAGCGCGGGTGCCGGGGTGCTCATTCAGAGGTCGCACAAAGCGCGCCATGGCGGGGTTTGTACCCAAAAGCCTGGGCTGCCTCGCTCCATTAATGTGATAGAAAAGTTTATTCTCTGGCATGAAGTGACAAAGAGAATTTTCTATGAAGAAAACTGAAAGTGAACAAGACGTTACACAAACCATTAAAAATTTCCCTTTTTTTGTTAGCAACAGCTTCTGGCAAGATGAATAATTTGGAAGTGAAAATCATAGTTCGAGACAGAGCAGGAGCCCTTGATCTGCAACTAATTTGTTGTCAAAAAGAGTTAAGGCATTTTAAGTTGGGCTTTATCTCGAGCCGTATAACGCAATGTAAATACATACCCCCGCTCAGCTTCTCCACTCTGCCACAACAACTTTCTGCTACTCCAAATCCTCCTAAAAATGGTGTGAAACCACCGAGGCAGGTCCAGCACGTACTCGTTCCTCTTTAGCTCCATTTGCTCGGGCAAATAATGGCAGAGGTGACTCAAGGCAGTGCTGGAAAAGCCTGAGGCCACGTCCCAGCAGAGGTGTGGGCGGCGGTGGAGGGGCACTGGGTTGGGCGGTGGGCGAGGATGGGGGTCTGTGTGCACGGACAGAGCCGGGGCAGCAGTACCAAGCCCAGACCCTTATTTGTGTGACATTTTGCTTATTTTGCCTGTACAAACACCCTCTTGGACAGCCCGCCGGGGCTGACGCCCAGTGCCCAGAAGTGGAGTGCCGCTCCTGGAGCTCTGTTCCCACAGCAGCCGTGGTCGGGGGGGGCGATCCTGGTCTGTAGAGAAGGTGACAAATCCCACCTGCCCTGAGAAGTCACTGGCACCGCAGTTCGAAACCTTCCTAGGAGATGAGCAGAGGAATTGATAAGGGTTGGTCAGATTATTTATTGCCAGCAATTTACACAAATAATTTTGATATTTTTGTTCAATACATTATTTGTGGTTGCTTTTTTTTCCTCATTAATTGCCCAGCCATAGAAATAGCGATATAATGCTCAATTAATGATTAATTCAATGATCGCCACCTTTCACCCTCAGCTGTACAGAAGTGAATGCAGCCGTTGTTCCCTTCTGGAATGAATATTGATTGGCCAGTGAATCACCCACATCTTTATTCACAAGGAGCAAAGCTCCCATTTGGCTGTGATTTCCATGAAGGAAAAACCCATTGCAGAAGGAGGGCTGGGGGAAAACCTGAAGCGTGTCTTTTCCCATGCAACGAATACAGCCAGCAAACACGCCGGGACCCTGCGTTTCCAGTCCCACCTCCCCTCGCTAATCGCATTCATAGCATAGAACAGGAGCATTTCACTGCTGCCTGCTGGGGATGCGGACAGCCATGGGGTGTCCTCTCGTCTTTGGCCAGGCGGCTGTGATACCCTCAGGGTAATTCTCCCACCGGAGCAAACAGGGCACCTCCACTGAAGTTAACGCAAAGGTGATGCTCCAGCGTGGAGCTTCTCAGGGGATGGGGCCGGATCGCGCTGCGCTGCCTCACATCAGCCACAGCATCGGTTCCGTGTCAGGGTTACTTTACGTTTCCTGCTGAAATTGCCTCTCCCGCCGCCTGCAGTCACGATCTCGGGTGCTGTCGGAGGAGCTCAGCCATCATTTGCGAAGTTGCGCTGCGACACAAGTCATTTCTGAACTGTGTGACGGCGTGCGGGATGGCTGTCAGATTCCTGTGTGTGCTGAGTAAACAGGATCACATAATAAAGACTTAATTATAAAGCCTAATGGTGTAAGACTATTATGATTTGTGGAAAATTGGTCATTAGCTGCAGGAGTATGAAAAACAAACATTTTTCCCTGACACTTCCACTCAGCCACACTGAACAAACACATGCTGGAAAATGTAGAAATGTAACACATTATTCAAAGCGGTTAAACATGATGGGCTTAATTTCACTGGGCTCGTTTCTAGTTGCTGAAGTGAGTTTGGCTGACACGGTTACAGCCCGGGCTACTCCGCAGTTATAAGCACTTTTCCACAAAACGTGGCTGTGGCCTGTCGGGGCTGGTGGGCAGCGACGGACCTCTCTGGGGAGGGCTGAAAAACAACTGAACGAGGAGGCAGGGATTCAGCTCCCGCTGCCCTGAGCGCAGCTCCCCACCTCTTTCCCGGTCGGAGATAAAGCAGAGCCCTCCCAGCTGGCATCAGCTGGGGAGACACGTGCCGACGCTCCCAATTAGCCTTCCAGATTCAAGTTTGTATCCAGTCAAACAAAGTATTAATGAGAATTAGGTCACTTTTAATTAGCTGCAGTTAACATCGTAAGTTCCCCTCTCCCAAATACATCACTTCTTCTGATATTAACCATCAAGTAGTCTTTCTCAGAGCAATTATCCTATCAAAACTGGTTGTTCTCATGGTTAACGATTTTCATACTAATGCATTAATTGCCCCTGGCTTACCCACCGTCTAATCAGCAAGGTGGGTATTAGTTTCTGGAAGTGATTGATTTCAAGGGACTTAGCACTTAATTACATTTTAGCAAAGTCTGTTTTGAATCCTTAGAGAAGAGAGACATTCTCTGTTTGGCTTTGAACTTGTCGTGTTGGAGGGTTCTAAGTATCTAAATTATTCCATTCATTCTTAAGCACGCTCGTCACGAGATGGTCGAGTTTTGTCACTTCTGATTCATCTTTGCCCAGAAAAGCTCACCCCAATTGTAGGGTTTGCATTAATAAGTAAGTTTGCTTTAAAAAATAATGATTACATTATATATATCTGCATGTCAGGGATGGATAGAGTGATCTCTCAAAATGTAATTTGTATATCAATCAGTTAACTCGATGGTTTGGGATGAAATGTGCTATATAAATGCAAGACCATAATTTATCTTCTTTCTTCTTGTGTCTCAACATAATTGCACCTTTATTGCCCACTCTCACTCACCAGAAACCGGAGCTGCAGGGCTGGGGCAGAACGAGTGTCCATCTCAAGCGGTGCCTGTCTCTGACAGCGCTCGTCTCGGTGGCTTCAGAGGACGTTCCAGAAACCTCACGTTAGCCAGGTCTGGAATAAGCGGCTGCCAGACATTTTTGGTTTGCTTCCTCCACCTTGATTATCCAGAGGTGGGATTAAACCCACAAGGTTGATGTTAACATACCGCAGGTTAAAAAAAAATACGGCACCATTGTCACAATTCTGGAGAGTCTGCTTTCCTCCTCGTCTGGCATATCCCGCCTATCCGTACAAGCCCATAGGCTCAGTACGCCTTCCGTAGCTGTTCCTCTGCACGGCATGGACTCATTTCTTTCACTACTTTTTGCCACTTTCTAATTGTATTGACAATTCCTGCTGGGCTTGTATTGTCAGCGTGGTACAAGAAAGGACAAATAATATTTCCCTGGTCGGTCATTGCTGCAAGTCCACATTTAAGTTCCTCGTACAGAATCTGGTGTAAGAATAGATAACGTTGCATAGCTGAGAGTTGATCCAAGCCTTTCAGGACCCTCGGACAGGAGAGAGCACATAAGGGGATTTAACCAAAGAACTTCCTCACTGCTACAAGGACATAGAAGTGTGGCCGTGACCGTCCTCTCTCCTGTGCTCCTGCTCTTCCACCAGCTTAGGGATTTGTTGTGGCCCATTGGAAAAAGGCTCGCAGAGGGTGGCGTTTGTGGAGGTGACGTTCTGGGGCCATCTCTGAATTGACCCTCACCACCTACTCGCCTGCCGGGAAAGGGCTGTGCTGCGCGGTGGCCCCGGCCCTGCGGGCACGAGCCCTCGGGCCACCCGGGCGAAGAGTTGCCCGTGTGAATTTTGCAGCAGCAGCAGCAGAGGCTCCCACTGGTCAGCAGGAGTCGAGCTCTGATCCCCCTTCACTGCTTCTGAAACTCACTTTTGTTATGATTAGGAATACTTTGGTATTATCTGCCTGCAACCCCGAAGCAAGAGATCTACAGCTCATGCATCGATTCCTAATGATGCAAGTAGCTTGTGGGAGAGGGAAAGGGAAACGGGAGGAAGAAAACCATTATAAAGCTTTTGTTTACAAGCTTTAGGAATTTCTTTACAGTGAGGGCCTTTTATGAGAGAGAAGTACAGACAGATCTCTCTGTTCCTGTCATGTTTTTGCCACGGGCTTATTATTTCTTCTTAGAAATGGTCTCATTAATCAAATGTCCTGAGAATGCATGGGATCAGTGGTATCAAAATCACTAATCGTCATTAAGAAGCAATGAAAATTCATTTTTGCCTACAGTATGCTAGACCTTACTTACAGCACAAGACGTTTTCCCCATCCTCTCCCCAGCTGTAAGCCAAACGCTGGCAGTCACACCGGGATCTGCAGGTTGCTGATTCCAAAGATGAAGACCAAGAAAAGCGTGTCCTGTGGGCTACGTCTGGAGGCACTAGCCAAGTTTGAAATAATGTGCGACACTTACTATAGCGAGACAAATATTCGGAGTTAGGTGATGTACCCAAATTCCGCATGGCTTACAAAGCGTAGGTACCGAACCAAAACCACAGCAGTTCCCGGGAGGCGTCCTGGTCTCTGCCTGCATAGGTGGGAGCTGACCCTTGGATTCCCTACGGATAAATTGCTTTGACCAGCTTGAACTTCTTTGGAGCAAGCAACTAACAAACATACAATTGGAGGAGGAATGCAAGGAATTAAGCAATTCACGGCAAAGAAAGTCATCCCTCTTAGGTACTTCCACCAGCTTTCCCACTCACCCACGTCTGCACCAGCCCCCAGCTCTCGCGGGCTGCCCGGCTGACCAGGCGATGGCAAGGGGCGTTCGAAGCTCGAAGCACCGTCCCTGCTAACCCTCCCTCGCCTAAATGCCATCACAGCTCCTGCTTTCGTCTGCCCTGCCCAAGTCGTGGCACAGTCGAGAGCTGATCCCTGATTAGACGCGGCACAGCCCAAGAGGCTCTTTCCGCGGGGACGCCGGCGCGGTGGCGGGGCTGGCTGCAGGCGGGCTGCGTTCCGAAGAAAACCGGTGGAAGAAAGTGGTTTTATACTTGAAAAGTGATAAAACTTTGATAACTTCAAGCCAACTCAAATGGCAGACAGGCAGCTCAGACAAATGTATAAAACATCAAAAGCCACAGAACGGAGAGCGGTGCCTGAGAGCTCCAAATATAGCTGCTGCAATGTAATTCATTCCTAAAGAGAAAGGAGAAACTTCACCATAACATGTTGTGTTGCAGTCCCGTTTCCACATGTGCAATGAGCCAAAATGAAAAGGATTGCAGAGACCTGTGCATCTCTCTGTAAGTGATTAAATTAAAAACCTCACAAAAATTAAATATGTGCATAATAAGTTAACAGAGCATATGCTAAAAGTGTTATAAAACATTTTGCAGCTTGCTAAAGAGAGAAAGAAAAAACACCCCGCCCCAAACCCCAACATGGGAAGACTTCGAAATTATGACGAGGACAGAAAGGTTATATTTGGAATTCAGTTTTTGTAGTTCATTATATAAAGTGTTTAATTATTTTATTTGCATGTACAATTGAACTATGAGAGGGATCGTTTCTTGTTTCCCGGATGAGCGGGGTACAACCATTCCTACAGCAGCAGCACGCAGCGAGACAGCGCCTTCCAAACGCTTTTGCTTCTGGAAGAGCCAAACTCCTCCCGACAGCCAGCGGGAGATGGAGGCCTGATTCTTGTCGCCACTTAAGCACATGCTCAGTGGGAGACTCGAGTCCTCTCGACCTCAATTACTTAAAAAAAAATAAATCAGTGGAAGTTGATAATGCGCTGCCAGCTCCCGTGCCCTTAAAGGTGCTTGAGGTTTATTCTGAACTCATCCTCCAGCCCTGGGGAAGGGTCGGCAGCGGTGCTGAGCGCCGCACAGACCCCTGGCAGCCCCGCGAAGGGCAGGGTTCCCCCGCGCCGTGCTGATGATTGCAGCTCATTAGCGGCCGGGGCAGGCGCAGCATTAGCGGAGAAGAGCTCGTGCGGTGCCCGGCAGCCGCGGGAGCAGCCGGGGGCGTGGTACAGGACAAGACACCCTACGGCACCATAATTACACATTTGACTTTGCGGGAATTATCAGCTAATTTATTCCTTCTGACTTGGGCAATTCTTTTCAATAAGCTGTAAATATTACTGATTCATCTGGCTTTCGTTTCTGTACCGTTAAACAGGAGAAGGTCTCCGGATAAGCAAGTGGGTGTAGTAAGAATCTCATTATTAGTCAATGCTAATTAATGTCCACTTAAACTAATTATTAACCGGGTTTAATAGTTTGTAATTCTGATCTCCCTAAATAACCAAAAATTATTACAGGGAATGCTCAGCCGAGACCGTGATTAACCAGTTGTTGCACAGGTCTTCTGTGTGAACTGTGTGGCGGTTGACAGCACCCGACACGCCGTTAGTAAAGAGCACTTCTTTGCTGATTTATATCTATCTATGGATATAAATGTTATTAAACTGTTATTAAATCTAAATTAAAGGTTAATTAGGCAGTTCAGAACACTGCTGTGTATGTATCAGAACCCAGGAGCCACGCGTAAGGAGGACAGTTTCTCAGTGCGTTGCCCGGAGGAGCCCCGTCCCCGCGGGACTGGGACACCGCGGGAGGTGACAGACTGTCAGCGCGAGGTGGTGGCTTTGGGCTGCCCCGACAGCCACCCAGCGAGTCCACCAGAGACAGCCTGAGGTGGAAGGGGATTGCAGCCGCGCCAGTCTGGGCTCTCTGTGTGCTTTCTAAGGAAGTTAGGACACAACCCTCTTTTTTTGCCTTGTAAAAGAGGGGTCTGGCTGACTGCGGTCCAGGCGCGTGTGCTTCTCCCATCCCATGGGAATCCTCAGCCCAGGGCTCGAGGGAGCAGGGTTCTCCGGCTGCTTCTCCCAACAGGGACAAGCTTCCCTCAGAGATGGCTTTCAGAAGAGCAAATCTGCCCAGATAGGATTGAACCTGCATTTCTAGAGCAGCCTGAGCGCTACAAACCTGGTGTGCAGAGCACTGGGGCTCTGTAACAGACCCAGGCAGGACATCAGCGGCGAGATGATCTTCACAGAAGCCATTAAGAGCACATAATAGGGAATTAGGAAGCTTTCATCAGCAGTGTGGGGATGAGGAATAAGCGTGCACATAATCTCTAAGCAGAAAGCTTCTGCAGCGAGCGTTGCTCTTTCTGTTGGTGTGATTGTTAAATATACAAATTATGTGAAGATAAAAAAATCATTAAAATGCAATTATTTCAGCGATATAAGTTTATGGCTATATAAGTACATTAAAAGACCAACTTTGCAGGTCTTTAAATGCTTAATAAAACTGAATAATTTGCCAGAAAAAATCTTTGGTGGCAGGAGGAAGTAAATTTTGTATCTCCATTTGACTTCAAGCATACTCCAGGTATATAAAGAAAAAAGATTACTATATTTCAAACCATGTGTTTCCATACTGGGATGAAGAACGACAATTCTAGGGCAGGAAAAAAAAAAAAAAAGAGAATAATGTGGAGATTATCTCTCCCTCACAGCATGGTTTGAGGTTGAAACTATTGTCAATGGGCAGTGCTCAACCAGAGATGGAACAGGACAAAAAAAGCTCTAAACCTGTTTTGTTTCTCCAAGTGGCGTTTTCAGAGAAGGTGGCTGCAAGATTTCATTAGCTGTTAATCATTTAATGGACAGAGTGGCATTTCCAAGTCAGACCTAACCCAGGATAAATAAATAAGTTGTGGTAAGGCTCCAGCTTTGTGTTCATCCTTGTATGAAAAGGCAATTATAAAGCAGTGACATTGTCTCAATCTATAAAACCTGCAATTCACCATCATTAATAGAGATTACAGTGTGTTGCCTGGTCATATTTTAGAGAGTAACATCTATCCTGATATTTATTTCTGCATACAAATGTGTGTAAATATAAGGATCTGTCTCTTCGCAGACAACTGGAGGAAAAAGAGGCAAATGAAACATGCTGGAAAAGTAGAGGAACGTCAGTACAGTGAGTGTTGTAAGAATCCTGCAAAAACCCACTTCTCTTTAAATGGAAATGGGATAAAAATCTGCACAATCAAACCTGCACCTCCCTAGCACTGGGCTGACTTTCCATTTTAATCCTTTTTCATCCTCCTCCTCCTCCCAGGATGAAAGGGAAGAAAAAGTTCTTTGGTCGGATTCGTTTGTTACAAGTAGAAGTTGCTCATATGGGGCCCTATTTCTCCAGAAGGTGGTTTCTCTGCGAGCGTGTGTCTCGCTGTCGGTACCGCCATTAAAGGACCGTGTAGCACAATAGAAAACATTCCCTGCAAAATCCAAATGCTCATTAAAGTACCAGAAGGTGCTTAACAATGTGCGAGCGCATATGCAATGGTATTTCTGGCACCAGCTCTTCCAGTGTTGACTCTGAAGATGGTCTTATTGTGGCTTCTCACTGTCCTCCTGTGGTGAGACCTCTCAGGACGTTTCACCCCAGAACGCAGTAACTTTCGGCGGCGGAGGTTGAACAAGGATGTTCTTCCCAAAGGAATCTCTGCCAAAAGCTGAAACAGGAGTTTTGTTGAGTTCAGTCGTTTGATATTTTCCCCAGTCTTTTTACTTCTCTGCGTATCTACTGATTCTAGCAGGTCCGTGGAGCAGGGTGAGGACCTCCCCAGGAAGCCTCTCCTGTCGCGCGGGGCGCCCGCTCCGTGTCCCCGTCCCCCGTCGCGCAGCGGGGCCGCCCCGGCGGCAGGGAGCGCGCGTCCCCACCCAGCCCAGCCTTGACTTCGTCGCTCTATGTAGGAATGAGGGCAGTAAGGCACAGCGCTACGGGATGATATGTCAGACGTCCCAATCCTTAGGGATCAGAGGACCTCATGGTAAAACAGATTATTAGTTAAACGTCGCTGTGTTTGTGGCTGAATAATTGCTACACCTGAAATCCTCTTCAATCAGCATCCTGTGCTGAAAATGCCAGGCGTCGTAAATAAGGGGCTTCGCCTGGCTCTGTCGCAGCTGCCCCTGGAGACAGCAGGAGGAATCAATAATGAATTTAAGACCTGGCAGGTTTGAGGCTGCTTGAGCTCCCGAAGCCAGACCCCCCCTCACCGCGGCACAGGCTGTAAGGACAAGCAAACGCCAATGAAAATGTTGCTTCCGCATTCGTTTAACTTGAGGGTAAAAGGTACAAAAGGCTGAGATTAATGTCCCGCTTCTCACATCCGCCCTTGCAGGTGTAGAGGAAGTGCAGACTGAAAAAAATTCTTTGCCAATTATGATTCTTTTGGCTCGTGCGCAGGAGGTAAGCGTGCGCTGTGCTGACGGCCTGCCGGGCTGCGGGCTGACGGGGCCGCGGCCAGACGTGGAACCGCGGGGCTGCGCCTTCCACCCGCTTTGGAAAGGGCCGGGCACCCAAAAAGCCACGTTTCCAAGCGCTCGGGAACTCAGGAGGTGTTAGGTTTATATTTAGCTTCATCGCCGTGAGCAGACTGACATTGCATGCAGGAAATCGCTTTAGGCTTGAGTGGATGAGGCCAAATACACGTACGTGAGTGCATGGAAATACTGAAGCTGTTGTGTTTAAAGGCACAGGAGGGTCTGTGCGTGTGTGTGTGTGTGCACGCACGTGTGTGTGCGTGTGAGTGCGCATGCACGCACAGTGTGAGTGTCAGGGTTAAGTGCATATGGAACAGGGATTTATCCAGTGTGACTGTTTAGCTGAAAGGAGAAGAAAAATGAGAGATACACTCAAGAGTGGATGTGGATCAATAATTTTCCGAACAATAATTCTTTGAGAAAAAGCGTGTGCGTCTCCGTATGTGACGATAAATGGGAATTTTCAGCTGAGAAAGTATACTCTTTTTTGTTTCAGCTGGTACCCATTTCCTGCTCCTTTTTATTTTACTTTATGCTATTTGTGATCCCTTTCCCTGGAGACTATCATTCAAAACTTTTTTCTTTTTCTACCGGGAGCACTTTAATTCCTAAAATAACCCTTTTAGCTCTTCTGCGAGGGAACGCTCAGCTGCTCGTCCTTGCGCTCTCCCTCCACTGCCACCAGTCGTGGGCAGCTCGGAGGTGCCAACCGCTGCCCAGCGCAGGATGCGGCTCCGAGCCGGGCGAGGGACGAGCAGCCGGGCCCAGGCTGTGCTCACACGCGTGTCCCTCTCTGCGACGGTGATTATTGCCGAGAAGCCTTTCTCTTGCATACCCGGCAAACGGGCGGAGTGAGGACTGATCCGACGCTGGCCAGCCCTCCGCTGGTCTCCCCAGCCCCTCCAGCGCCCGCGGGAGCCGCAACCAGCAGAACCGCTGCTCTTCCCTTTCCTCGGGAGCTCAAGTGATTCAGTGCATCGCAGAAGCTCACCCAGGGGTGTTACAGGAATGTCTTAACCACATTAAGCTATTTTAAGAATAAGGGGAAAAAATATGAGCTATGAGATACCAGTGTGAGCTGTAACCTTGCTGGGTAAAACCAAGGTTGCAGCACGTAAGCACCGAGAGTCCATTCGGCATTGCTGGAAGCTATTTCCTATTCCTCTTTTCCTCTTGCTGATTTATATTATTGCTGAGGAATGGAGTGTTAAAAGTAAATCAATAAATTGCGGCGAGGCTCTCTGTGGCCAGCAGCAGCTTTTTGTCATGCTGCGGTGTGAGGACATGCAGCAGCCCCGCGTTAACCCGCGTGCCGGCAAACCCGCCGGCGCGATCGCCGGGCGCTCTGCGGGAGCACGCTGCTTCCTCCGTGTCGTGCAGGGCCCTTCTGGCCGCGGCCATGTGTGCGCTGCGCCGCAGACACCGGCGGAGACGGCGGAAGAGATCTGAAGGCATCTGGAATGGTGCTTCCAAAAATAGCTTATTGACATTAACGGGCCAGATCAAAGCAAAAAGGGTTGGAGAGCAGCCCAGAGGAAAGAACGCATAAAAGGTAGAGTGGAGTGATGCCGGCTGGGGACGGAGGAGCGGGGCAGGCAGGGAGGACCCCGCGGGGCACGGGGGAGCCGCACCAGGAGGCAGCTGCAGCGAGTGTGGGGTGAGGATGGGATGAGGCAGAGGCCGGGGGAAACGCCTTCCCTGGGAGCCCGTGGTGCATCTGCTGCTGCCGTTTCCTTCCGCTTTCCAAGGGGGGGACAGAGGCACTTGGCCAGAATTAGTCAATAATTCCTTCTTCTCGGAGTCCATCTAACTGGGGGTTCAAAGGCTGCTCTAGCCCCGCTCTCCGGCGGTGCCGGGAGCCCAGCGCCAGCGCGGAGGGACTGCCTTTTGTCTTTGCGATCGTCCAGGTGTCCTCCAGGGCTCCTTCAGCCACTTTTCTAGCCTCATCGCACCGAGAAGATGATCCACAGTGCTCGGCGCCATGTGCTCAGCGAGGGTGTCGGCATCCCAGGGGCTGTGGAATATTTATAGGAAATTACACAGCTGGTTGAAAGTTTGCTGTTGCTCTCCCCCCCCACCTTCCCCCCCCAAGAAATTCTTGTCCTTTTTAAACCCCAAGCAAAACAGCTTAAATAGATCAAGACTTGCTTCCAACACAGCTTGTGGTGTGACTTTCGCCGAAATAGAGGACGTTATTTCAAAATACATTATGCCGTGTCATTTGTTCAGATGCTTTCCCGTTGACAGGCGTCAGCCCAGACAGATCGTCCTCCCGCTCCCTCCCGGCCAGCACCGATCTGCGCTGAACGCGGCGATGCCGCGGCGGCTTTGACCTTCACCCGGCAGAGCTCCCTGGGCGTGAGCGGCAGAGCTCGCTGGTGCCTCTGAGGAGGGCGAATGCCGTCTCCATTTCAGAGATACAGAAAGGGAAGAACAGAGGGGTTAAGCTGTGGCTGAACACGCTGCTCAGCAGCAGAAATTCCTGTGGGTGGGAGGCTCCGGCACCGCTCAGAGGGTACCCATCTCCCGAACCCCCCCCGCAGCCCCCCGGCCCTGCCCCGCTGCCAGGGCTGCGGGGGCAGCTCAGGACAAGCCCTGGCACCTTCCGGGGGGAGCAGACGTCTGCTCTTCCCCGCGTTGGGATTTGAGTATCTCATTCTGGGGAGTTAAATGCGATCCAGGCCAAGCTATCGCTGACTCCCTCCACCCCGCACGGTTTTCATTTCTGTCCTCCTTGATTACTTGAATTTGACAGCTCTTATTCATCCTCTCTCCGTGGCCGGCAACCTTGGCATTCAGCTCAGCCCTGTTCTCCCGGGGATGGTATTAATTAGACGCTAAAACTGTCGCCGTGCTACCACGGCAGAAAACCTTCGCAGCCGGTGACCTGTGCTCTCCCCGGATGCGCAGTGACTCTCGGCAGTTTTCCCGCGCCCGCTGCTCGCGCTGCTGGGCACGGACCAAACCGCGTCACCAGCGACGTGGCAAAGCCGTCCCTGCTGACGGTCTCAGGTATGGCCGTGAGGGTGGTAAAAGACATCAGCAGAGTGGATGGGGGGTTTGCAGAGGTCGGGGAAGCAGAGCAGGTGCTATTTGTGGCCAAACCCAGTGCCACTGT
Organism: Himantopus leucocephalus; assembly: GCA_003993805.1. NCBI lineage: Eukaryota > Metazoa > Chordata > Aves > Charadriiformes > Recurvirostridae > Himantopus > Himantopus leucocephalus. The sequence continues at coordinate 5,635,084 of RSEF01000026.1, read as the reverse complement.
CCCAAGAAATGGTGTTCGGGCAGGGGCTGTGAGCCCAGCGGGGGGATGGAGCTGGGCACGCGCAGGCTGCATCGCCAGTCCTCGGCCCCCGGGGTTGTTTATTCAGGTTCACCAGTCTGGCTGGATTTAGTCCCTGTTTTGATATATCACAGCTTACTTGAGAATTACAAATCTAAATGGAGTTTGAGACTTAGAGATCTCATTATAATGAACGCTTATGTGGATTTTCAACTTGGAGCTACTTTTCTATTCCTTTCGATTAATTACAAGCATCCAATTTTTAGCAATCCATGCTCAAATCCCACACTTATTTTCACCTTTTTTAAAAAAGTCAAGGAAGGCTGTAAAAAGATTTTCATTCTTAACAACATGTCTCTGTGACATTTCAGCTCTTTGTATCTGTAAGATGAAAAGAAACGCTGAGCCGTATTCCCCTCGCTTTGCTGCTTGAGAGGGGAGTTTGATTTTATACACAAGCATTTTGTTAAATGTACCAAAAAAGAGGCCTTATCTCATTTGAATCATAGTCCAGAGGCCTTTGTTACCGGGAGAAAAATCATGAGTCGGTTGCAAATACAACAGCGAGCAAAAAGCAGGAGGGGAGGGCTGCTATAAAAGAGCAAGCGGAGACCTCCCGGCAGGGCGGTGGTGCCCCCGGGACACTCTCCTGCTCCCCACGTTCTGCCTCGCGCGGTAACAAACTCGCTCTGTCCCGCAGCGCTCAGTTAAGACCATACAGGATGTTGCAGCAGAGATCACGGGGAACGAGGGCCAGCTCGGGAACGGGCACCCAAAAATTGCGTAAGAATGAAGAATTTTCATTTCTAATTTCATAATTGTCATAAGAATAGAACAAGCTCAGACACCTGAGGGACTTACAGTAGCCTTACTGCTTACCGTGGGCAAGCAAAGACGTTATTTCATATAACTGTGTTCAGCTTGGGCTGTCTGCCTTCCTGTATTTTGGAAATACTCCGAATTTTTACCTAGCAGAGTACTTAAAGCTTTCCTACCTAGCGCATTTGGAATATTAGTTGGCTATGTTTCACCAGCAAAAGACTGGGGGGGGGGGGTGTTCCAGTTCTTTGCAGGTTTTGCTCAAGTTCTTTGCAATCTATATGGATGCAGTCCTGTCTCTGTGGCTGGTGGCTGTATGCATGCGTGTGCACACACCAGTCTGTGCGGGTGCAAAGCGTTGGGGTATGGGAACAGACCACATCTCGAGGTTGCGGAGCCTGAGGAGGTTGCGGAGTTTGAGGAGGCACACTGCTCGAGCAGGCTGGTCTGATCAGTTCACGTGGCATCAACTTTTTGTGTTGTTTCACATCTCATGAGAGAGGCACGCACCTCCTAAGGCTCAACAAGTCTTGGAAATATAAAGACAAAGCTCTCTCTTTCCTCCAGCAAGATGTTGCTGCTATTTAAGGTCTATTATCCTCCCTCTGCTCACACATTGCTGCCATTAGTGTTATAAATGGGCTGGGTATACAGAGAAGAGAAGAGACCCCCAGGGTAGCAATTACTAGAACTGAATTGTCTGATGCAAAAGGCAGCATTACCCTGGTGTAATTTGATCATAAAATAAATTGCATTGCCCATAAACTTGCTGAACGGTAGAGTTTCCCCCACAGTTGTTCCCATGCATTTGGAGCCAGAAGTACCGCAGGGAAATAGCCCAGCTCCGGCCTGCTGTGGCCACAGCCGCCCCGAGACTCCAAGGAAAATTGTCACGGAACACGAACAAATGAATATTCATAATGAGATTAAACTCATCTTTGACATGGTGCCAATGCTAATCTTCCCCAAACAGGCCTGGATGGAAACTGCACGGAAAAACGCACCTCGCTCTTGAGCATCAGCTTTTGGGTCTCTTGCAGGGAGGTATTGTCCAGTGGAGTCCTGTCCCCCTCCTGTCCCCAGCCTGTCCCCAGCCTGTCCCCAGCCCCGCCAGCACCTGCCCCTGAGCCGGAGAGGAGCAGAGCCCCCGGGGGCCNAGCCGGAGAGGAGCAGAGCCCCTGGGGGCCAAACCCAGCTCCGCACTGGGAAACCCTGGCGCTCCCCACCAGTGCCCCCATCTCCGGGGCTTCACACCCAGCCCGGGTCCCCTCCTGGCAAAAGAGGCGTCTCGGGCGCTGGGGTTGTAGACTTGATGACAGGTCTCTCTGTTAGCCGGGTAAACCACAGAGCTGATGACAGGTCTCCTTTCAGGCAGGTAAATAACAGGCAATCATCCCGATCCGTAACGGGATTCTGGGGCTGCTGTAACTTCAACGGGTTTGAAGCGGGTCGGTGTTTGTATGGGGAACCCGCAGGGAAAAAGCAATAAGAAGTGGTGTTTATACACCAGGATGCTGTGGTAGTGAACCAGCGTCCTACCTGATGCTGGGAGACACTGCTATATTTTAGATTAAACTGAAGCTCCAATTATTCGTGGTTGTCAGAAATTCCAGTGTATAAAACAGATCTGCCGTCCAGGCAGAAAGCAGGGTGGGGGCTGTACTGGCCGCCGCCGCCTTCACTTCTTGGCTTTTACTGCTGTGTATTGCTACAGATAATATCTGTGAGAACGCTAATTGCATCTTTAGCGCACGGCTACGCGCTGGTCAGATACCAAGGTGATAAATTGTGGGGACTAGAAGGGAATAGCTGCTGAAAGCCAGCCGGCGTTTTACTGCAGGGCTGGGCGGGCGGTGCCTTGTGTCCCTAGCACCTCTCTGAATTTTGTCTGTGCTTTCTGTAAGAATCCGAAGTAGCCACCAGGTTCTTGTAAAGAAGGGGAAACGTACCCCGGGCGCCCGGGGCTGCTGGTGCCCGGTGCCCCCTGCCCGAGCCCTGCTGCTCCCCTGCTGCTCCCGGCACCTTTGGGGGCTGCAGAACATTCCCGGCGGCCCCCCATCTCCCAGCATTGGTTCTCCAGCTGCTTTGGTCATCTTTCCCCTCGCTCCATCACGGCGGGGGGCCGCGGCAGCGCAGCCGCTGCTGGGCCTGGCAGGAGGCGGGTGGCAGCGCCGGGGGGAGCCCAGCTCAGGGACCCCAGCCTGGGCACCGGGGGTCTGTCGGCACAGCCCCTCTCCTCCCGTCCCCCTGCGCTCCGTGGCCAGCTGGGGGCCGGGGAGCCGGGGGGGAGACGTTGAATTCGTTTCCTATCTAAGGCATGTGACAATTGAATCAAATGACATAATTTAAAAATGTATTTTGCGTGCCTGTTCCCACTGTGGGGGCAGCGGGCTCTGAAGGGTCCGTTTATGGCCCCCAGATCCTTCTTAAACTGAGGGTGTCTGCACTCTGTGGATTAAAAATCAGAGGAAGAAGGCACAGCCGCAGCAGGGACAGGGACAGGAGCGCAGGGGAGCTGGGGGGCTGACCGCCTAACAGCCCCTTTCTTGGGAGCAGTGTGAAAAACCACACAGTGCGGCAGCAGAGAGAAAACCACAGTCCACGGAGAGATGTAGATTCAAGAAGAGCTTCATCTCGATACCACTTGATGTTGAGATTTTTAACTCAAAGCAGTCATTGTTGATGAAGTTTTGCTGCAAGCCGTGAAACAGGAGGGTCAAGAGCTTGCCAGGAGAAGACATCATCATGAATAAATAAATAAACCTGAGTGAAGAGGAGAGATCTAAAGCATGTGAAGTTTCAATAGCAGCGATCCCAGGGCTTCACTGCCGTGCGTTTGATCTGCCAGTATCACCCTAAAATGGGAACGGCCTACAAATTGAAGAATTTGGATTTGCCTAAAAAACTAAGTCATGCATTTGAGAAGATCACACATTTTAATTACAAATGACTGTGGTATCTATAGCTGCCTTTTCCAGAGCAGGTAGAACTATTGTGCTGAGGTTTTACTGTACAATATCTAAGTTTTAGCCCCAAAATGCCGACAGTGCCAGCACGCCAGCTTGAGTGTTAACATCAGGAACTCCATCCCACGTCCCTCGGATGTAGCCGAGGAACGAAGGGAGTTTAAAAGGGATCTGGGTACCATCGCACAGTTGCTAGAAAGGTCGGGGGTTTAGTTCTTTCTAACTATGCCAAGCGGAGGTGAGGGACGGGGGGAGGGTGCGGGCAGGAGTCGGGGACAAGGACATGCCAAGCGTGGGCAGGGCCCCACTGCAAACTCCGCTTGTGCCCAGCCCCAGGTTCCAGCAGCACTTTCTCTCCCCAGAACTGCCACTTTCCCTGACAGATAGTCGATGTTACACAATATTTAATCTTCTGGTTTATTATCTAAAAAAGCTGCTAGTTTTGGAGACACGCAAGCACGAACTTTTTTGGTGGTTTCCTCAATAGCATTTCACAACCGGCCGGCAGCGGGGATCAGTCGGGGGTGCAGCACACGCACAGTCACCCCCATATGCGCCGGCAGCCCGGCCTGAGCCATGCGTGGAACGGGCCGTTACACGCAGAACGCACGCACACCGCACTTCTCCTACGCGAGGGGTTGTGTGCTCGATGCAGGCTGCCAGCGCCCGGGGGGGACTCCTCGCCCCTCTTTTGGCAGTTGAGCTACACAGACTTCCCCTCTGTGGCTCTGTAATTATAGACTCAGAGAATAGTTTGGGTTGGAAGGGACCTTGATGCACACGTTTTCCATAGTTTTGTGAGTGTTTTCTACGTCTTTTGATTGTCACAAGAGAAGAAAAGCTCCATAATGTGTTGGGAATGAGGAGGAGCCTGGGAGGAGACCAGAGGTTATCTCGGCAGACCAGGAAGGCTGCAGGAAAGCAGTAATTTGATAACTTGGAGGTCCTTTGACGACAGACCAAGTCCCTATGGCTATGGAGAGACATGTGAGAGCTGGAGGGATGTTTTGGGGAAAAATTTCTTTTATATATGCCTAACACTCCTTTCAGGGCAGGTACGAGTATGTTTGTCTCCACGCCTTTGGTGTTTATCAGCTGCAAATTTAATAACTCATTAGGATTAATAAATTCATTTGAAGGTTACTTCCAGGTTAGCCTCCTGATGAAATAGATGGCATTGGAAATCCAATTAGACACAATGGTACAATAATTATATAAGAACATAATCCCACCTCTGCAAAAGCAAGACAGGTGCGGAATTTCAAACCTTTTTGCCACGGAAAACCAGTAGATTACATGCAGTCAAATGGGATTTGCAGCTGTAAATTTATGCATTCATGCTTATCCTAAGGTGGTGGTGGAGTAACGATTGCTCAAGACAAGCCCAAAGGTAAACACACTTTCAGGGTCACAGGCAGGAGACCTGAGCTCATTAAAGTATGTTCTAATACCTTTCAAGTTATTTTCCTTTCCACGGTACGCTGTGTATGGCGTGAATTCAGAGGCTCAGAAATTCTATGTTATTTTTATAGAGATGCTACTAAATCTGTTGACCCTGAACAGGTCCTGCGAAAAGAGACTTTTTTATAAAATGTAAGTGAAAAAGAAATGAAAAGGTTTCAAATCTTTGAAAACAGATCATGGAAAATCTTCTAATAGCCGGGTACCTTACCTGTCGCAGACCTGAGTGTAACGAACCCTGGTGCTGCACACATGCAGCTGGCTTGGTAGTCACGCTGCTGCATTTTAGGGAGCTGGGACGGAGGTGACAAGTAGGTGCTGTACAAGTTAGGTTAAATGCTCTGAATATAATTAACGAGTTTCCATGAAAAGCAGGCAGTTTCTGTACCTCAGGTCCCGTACTGCCTCCAGGAGACGGGCTGCGGCTACGCGGGCACACCAGGCAGACCTCGTTACGGGGTGTGCAATTACCAGCCCAGGTTTCAGGCAGCTTCAGGGTTTGGATGTTGCAGTCCATCACGCTGTCCAGCGGGACCCAGGGAGCATCTGCAAGATGAAAGGCAGTTGGTGGCTACAGCCTGGGTATATATAGCCTTAATAACCTGGGGAATAACAGCATCAGGAGAAGCTGCTGTATATTGCTCCCAGGACTGGCAGGACACGCCATATTTTTTTAGCGGCTTTTGAACCAAAATATGTATGCCTTTTTCCCCCCAACTTTCACACCCTTTCTTCTGGGTTTGAGGAAATGCAATATAATATTTTGCCGCAGGTTACAATCACAATGACAGGAAAATAACCGGGAGCAGCTGGGCTTTGCAGTGCGGGTAGGCAGTAGTTTGCCTTGTCTATAAAGCAGTTGAAAGGCAGGTCCCAAGGAGTAATTAGCACTACCCAGAACCATGTACAGCTACTCCGCAAGAAAAGAGTGGGCTCGCTGCAGTGTTATTACCTCCTGGTCCTTCATGCCAATTTTCTGATTAATAACATCCCAAGCCACTTGATGCATTATTGATTCTAAATTCAATAGAAAGAACCGGCGGCTGCTGGCAGGACCACATCATTTTTCCTCTAGAAATGCCGGGCAGCAGCAGGTTTCCAGGCAGGGTAAGTGCTGGGGAAGCCCCCCGAGAGCTGCCGCCCTCCCTCGGGGGACAGCCCGGGTCTGGTCTCCGGCTCTCCCGGGGCTCAGACAGCAAAGGGCAGCCCGGTGTCCCTCGGGATTTGGTGGCAGGTCCTGGCGTTCACTCTGATGGTGCTGCAGGAGGGGAGGGAGAGCGTTTCTGGAGTCCCCATACTGTTATCGAGACATCAGTGCATTAAAGGAAAAACCTCACTTTGTTTCGGGTGATTCGATACCTGAGCACAAGGGTTTTGCCTGAGAAAGTCGCTCAGTACTATGGACTGCTTTAATGTTAAGCAGAACAGCTGTCTCCTGAGCTGCCGAAAGCAGAGCAAGAACAAGGTCAGGTTGGATTGTTTTCCAAAGAACCTGGCTTCTAAAGTGTCGAAATTTTTCACATAAAGATAGCTTGTTGGTGTCTTGAAACACTCCAGTAAATCTAAGGCCAAGAAAGAGAACGTGCCGGCTGGTTTCCTTCCTCCCAGCTGCACGTTGGTAGCGGAGAGGGGAAAGGTACGAGAGAGGCCAAAGCACTTTGGTGGGTCCTATGCGAAAGGAACCCCGATCAATAAACAAAAGCTGTTCAGTCCTATTAACAACCTGGGAGAGAAAGGCAAATGCATAACAGTGAGCAGAAGGCAGCTCAGACAGCGTAGGGAAGCCAAGAAATATTGAGCTTTGATCCAGAGAGAATATTTCAACAAACAGGGAATGCTTTGCAAATACTCAGCGCTTGCAATAGCCAACGGACACGGCAGGGGAGGAGCGAGGAGCACATCCCGGTCCTCCCGGCTGGGCGGCGGGAAAGGGTTAATAAGTTTGCAGAAGAGGAGCACACCTCTGCTGGCTCCTTGGCACCGGGAAAGGCGTCCTTTTCTAATGCAAAACTTCAGCTGAATGCAATTTTCCACCGGAGCTGCCCCAAGAGCACCTGGGAACAGGGAAGGAGGCAGCTCCTTCCCAAAGACTGGGGAAGGAGGCAGCTCCCCAAAGCCGGGTCTGCGGCCGTGCTGCTGGGCAGGGGAGAAGGGAGAGCATTTTGTTTCTGCTAATGACAAAGGGAAACAGCAAAGTGAGTTTTTTCCTGCTTTTTGGCAGGGAGTTGCATTCGCTCAGGGCTGGATTTTCAAGGGTGACAAAGAAGCTGTCAGCAGGGAGAGAGATGAGACTTCAAGTGTTGCTCAGGGTAAAACCAAAGCTCGGAGTGCTCAGCTCCAGCAGAGCCCTGGGCGGGAGGTGATGGTCCAGACGGTCCCTTTTTCTCCTTCTATACTTGTTGAAAGCCACAGACCCACCACTGCTGGCCTGTTTGGCCGGGGCAGCGTTGCCCAGGTCCCCCGTGCCCTGCGGGCAGGGTGTGGGCACAGCCGGCTTCGCAGTGACACCCCCAGCAGCGCAGCGCAGCGCGGGGGCTCTCATCCTGCACACCCATCGCCCAGTGCCATCGCCCAGACAAGGAGCGCCGGCACTGAGGCACTGGCATAAGCACATGCAAATGTGATGAGCTGAGAATTAATAACAGCCCAAGAAACAAACAAACAAGCAAGAAGAGGAGGACGTGGTCATTGAAACAGTGGCCTCTGTTGGGGAAGCCTTGGCAGTAGTCACGGTGCTGTCAGAGCCGGCCTGACCCGCCAGCCTCACCAGCGTCCTCTAATAAAAGGGAATAAAAGGGGTTATCTATCTGCTCTATTGAGACCTTCAAATTTTCATCTTAATGGGACATGGTGCTTGACAGATCGAGCTCCGCTGCGCAGCTCATTGTAAATTCAAATGTGGGCTTCTGGGGCTTATTCGAGCCACTGAGCCTATTTTCTTCCCTTGTTTGCTGGCTGAGCAGGCGGCTGCTGGGAGTGATGACTGTGCGGTTTGTCAGCATCGCTTTCCTGAGCATCAGGCTCTAATCTCGCTGCAGCCTCTCGCATTCGCCTGCCTCCCACCCAAACAGGCGTGAGCTGCCTGGAGGGAAAGGGGAGATGCAGAGCTGGGGGGGGAGGAAGGAAGGATGGGAGGACAACGTGCGCACTCATATTCAGGTATACATTTAATTTCACACATGCAATCACACACGTGTGTCGGCAGAAAGCAAGCACGCAGGTCTGCCAGCACTCGGGGGAAAGCAGGCAGGTACGGCAGCGGGGTGCGAAGGAGGCAAAGGTAGGGACAGACGCAGGGACAGCCCCCGGCCGAGCTGCAGCCTGGCAGAGCCGGGCGCTCCGGCTTGGAAGCACTTGGCACCGCGGCAGGGATTTGTCCGGCTGGGTGGGTCTGGGGCAGGGGGAGCAGGGAGCTCCAGCCGGGCCGTGGTGCCAGCGGGTCTAAAGGCTTCTGTGGCTGCTGGCGCGGTCTCACCCGGAAGGCAGCGGAGCGCCGTACCCGTCCAGCCGGCAGGAGCTGTTGCGTGTGCCGGAAAAACAGATTTTTTTGTGCTTACCTCCCCAGGCTGGCGTTCAGCCACAAGCAGAGAAAGGCTGTTACTCTAAAATCTGTTACTCTAACAGCGCGGGGTTTGTGCCAAGCCCCCAGAGCCATTTACCTGAATTCTCAGCATTCTTCCAACTCCACTCTCCCGCGTTTCCCGCGCCGTGCGGCAGCGAGGGGCATCTCCCGCCTGCGGGACTCACGGCCGAGCTGCCCCTGCAGGGAAACCACCTTTCGTGGCTGCAGAAGGGCACAAGCTTCTCCCATTCAGCGCCTGATGCGTTTCATTAAAGCCCATTCCAGCCTAAGGAAGGAGGAAGAGTGCGGCAGCCGGAGGAGCTGCAGCGGGACCCGCTGCCACCAGACCTCTGTGCCTCGTGCCCTCAGGAACTGCCCACAGAGCGTGTGTCCTGAGCAGCGAGAAAAACGCCTTGTGCCCTGAGCAGCGAGAAAAACGCCTTGGCAGCGTGTTCTCCCAGGTGGTGGTCTGCACAGAGCAGCAGTGGAGGGGTCACTGCTCGGGACCTGAAAGCTGGCTGGAGAAATGACTAGAAAATACCGGGAAATGTGCAGCAGGGGAAGCACCAAGGCAGGAGATCAGGCTGCGGGGAACCTCATTGGCATTTCTGCCTCTGCCTGCTCTAAGCCCTTTCTGTGCCTGCAGATGCCCCACAGGTCATAGATTCTTTTCTTTCCTTCTCCCCATCTCATCAGAACTAGCCCCAGGCTTCCGAACACAAAAGACACATCGATTCTTCCAAAAATGTTAAAGGAAAAAGGCAGTTGCCTCTTGCTGGCTGGAAATGCAGTTCAGCCCATGGTTAGATTTGGGACGAATTCAGCAGAGGGAGACCATGGTTTTCTTTTAGCTGTGTTTTGCTGTGTGAAAACCAGACCAAAAATACCAATTTTGCTGCTTTATTTATTGTCCCTGATTTTCAGCCATCTCCGAGACATGAATTATGTAGAAGGTGCATAGCAAATGAACTGAAGCGCTGGCGGGTTTTAGCACAGCTGGAGCATTCCCTATGCCCAACTCCGTCCGTTGGCAGCAGCTCCTCCAGCAGCTCGCTCCGGTCCCACCGTCCTCCGAAGAGCATTTCACTGGTGGACGTGGGGGCCTCTCCGAAACCTGTGAAAACTCTGTGGGCAAAGGGGGTGATAACCTCCGCCGGTCCCTGTGGCCCCAGTGAAGTTCTACAGGGTGAAGGGACCAGTTTGATCGCACATCCATGCCCCATGTCCAAACAAGCCAAATACGACCCGGTGATATAATCCTAACCCCAAAGCCAAGGGTGTGAATTCTCTCCTTAAAAATAAACCCTCATTTGGGACTTGCAGCCTGCAAGCTGCACTGCCTTCCTCAGCTTGCCACCAGGTCTCAGAGTCGCTGGCATTTTGGTCATGGTTTTGTTTTTTAAACCCAAAGTTCTACCATTTTTTGTTTAAGTCCACATTTAAGCTTGCATTTGTGTGCACTAGGGGATAAGAGAAAGGTTTTATTGCTTGCATTATTTATGAATGGTATAATTTCAGGGCATCAGTATTAAAATAAGGTTCCAACTGGAAAATAATATTAAACAAGATAAGTGTGTATATTTGTTTCATAAATCCATAAAACCTGATTAACAATGATGCTCATAATGTTTGTTTCATCATTAGAAGACTTCCTGTGTCTGTACCACGGTGCTGCTCTGGATGCTTTGATGCATTAGGACAGTGCCCTGCAAAGCCGTTCGGTTTACACTGAACTTTGCTGTGCAGCAGGGTATGCTTTAATCAAGGGTTTGCTTTTGGGTTTTAATTATCATTATTTTCTTTGTCCATGAACTTTTGAGCTGATTAACAATAGAAGAGATTGAAACTTTACTGTATTCTGCCAACGCAGCTGCTGGCTCCCAAAGCCGTGACTAATACTTTCTGTTTACTCTTAAGGTTTTCTTACTGAATTTGTGGCTGCTCCATCCAGCTGCTGGCTGGGAACGCTCTCGAACAAACATCGCCCTTCCCTCCACGCGGGGCTGGTGTGCCCTGCGACGCATTCCTGTGAGCACTGGCGGCTCACAACCCCTGGGCAGTGGAACAGCCAGAAAATAGAGTTTTCTATCAATTTGCCCATATTATTTGGTAGCAAGGACTGACTTCCAAACTAAAGCCTGAAGAGCAAAGGGCAGATGAGGACTTCTTGGTACAGTTAAGGAACTGTCAGCCCTCTCTGGGTCTCCCTCCTGTGCCGAGGGCTGGTAATTTATTTCCTTGAGAACAGGGTTTGTCAGGCTGGAGGGGACAGAGTCTGTGGGGTCTGAAGGTTCCTGGGAGCCCGTGTGACAGAAAGTGGTGATGTTCTGTGTGTTACAAAATCCTCATCTCCAGGGCCCCCGAATCTAAACTGGCGCTCTCACTGGTAGCACTTAGTGGAGTCACTAAAATCCTGAGTGATGCTGGGCAAGAGTCAGAGGCGAAAGAAGACTCCTGGGAGGTTGCAAGTAGTGGCTGCTCAGAGAAAGAAGAGAATATTTTAGATAAGAAAAATAAAAGGATCTCAGGAAATTCATATGCAGCTCTTAGTGAAACAGCAAGTGTGTCTCCCTTGCAGTGAGACTCTCCATATGGCTCCTCCACAAGTGGTGATAGAGAGAATTTTCTGCTGAAAAAAATAAGCCTGGAGGTGAAAACTTCAAAGGGGCTGAACTCTGAATCCAGCAAGAGCCTTATGCACATCCAGGAGCCGAGAAGAGCAAGTGTTGATAAAGCACTTCAAAACCTCGCCAAGCCTGTGATCAGGCTTCTCCTGCAGCTCCGCTGCGGTGGCAGACGGGCTTTGGCCGGCCCTATGAGCACCAGCGCCGGCGGGGACCAAATGCGAATCAAACCCTTTGAAATTACACAAACGTGTTGTGTGAATGGAGACGGAGGTGAGGACAGCAGAGGTGTCCGGTGCAGGATGGCGCTGGGCAGGTTAAGGGAAACACGTGGGGAACAGCCCGAGCTCCCCAGCCCCGGGGCCCCGCTCATGTGGGCTTTGAGCAGTGGTCAAGGCTCAAAATCGGATGGGATATTCATGAGAGACCCGCTTTCTTGGGGTGAAGAAAATCTACTGTTCAAGCTTGCCATGGAAGACGCTGGGGGCTTTGAGCTTTTGGTGCTCCTAAATGGTCTGAGGTTTCTGGAGACAAGTGGTTCCCAGAGGGGCAGACAGGCATTGCGGGCTTGAAGCAGAGCCCGTTGTAGCCAAGGAAAGATCCTCAGGGACTTCAAGTCCCTAATTATCTATTTTTGTGTAGTATGCTGCTCCTAAACTTTTGCAGGTGTGCGTTCCTCTGCCTTGCTTGAATTATTAACGTACCTCAAAGGAAACGTAGAAGCCCAGAGAGGTTCTTGGCAAAGAAAGGAGCTGCACAGGGTGGGCGGCAGAAGTCGGAGGAGCAGAAGGGAACATTTCTTGGCATGGCGTTGCTCAAGAGCCCCGGGCACTCGCTGGTGGCGCACCAGCACCATGCTCTGGGTTATACCAGCGTCTCTCTGCCCTGTCTCTGTAGATCTCAAAGCACCCAGAGCTTGCGGCCACCGTGGCCAGCGTTTCACCTGTCCTGGAGTGTCGTGAAAGGAGAAGCCGCCCCGTTCAGCCCCGTAACGGCAGCTGGCAACGCCAAACCAAACGGAGCCGAGCAAGAGCTGCAGGAGCCCAACGCCTCTGGAAATCAGGCCACCTCTGTTGAGATGATGCACCCGAGCCTCGGCGCTTTGAAGCCTCTCGTCTGGTGCTGCCGATCCCTCCAGGCAGGTGGAGGACGTGCGTGGACCCATCAGGCAGGAGGTGCTCGGCCCCAGCCGTGTCACCAGGGTGCACCACGGGCTGCGATCGCCTCCGCCTGCCGGTACTTTCCCCCTTGGAAAAGTTGAATTGCTGTATTGCTGGCACATGAAAGAAATAGGAGTTTTCTTGCTGCAAGCCATAGAAAGCAGGCTTCATTCAGTTCCTGAATAATTTAGAATACAAGCCTTTGATTAATTTCATGAGAAAAAGGAAACAAAGTTAGCTATAACTATAGGCCATTCAAAGTATGGATTGCCAGCAAAAATGTGCAAAGTGCTGTCATGAGAGGATTAATTACATAGATTAAATATTTTATAAGTTAAATAATGTGTATTTTTTGGAGACAAAATGGAATGTCATTTTTTCCCCCAAGACAGGGAAAGTAACCGTATTCACTTCCATTTAGCCCACAGAGTAACACAGACTCCAGTGACAGAGGAGGATGGATCAGGGCTGTAATTCCCATCTGGCACCAAAATCTATATTCTGAGCAGCATTTCATCTTCTCCCCGAGAGCCCGGCTCCAAGCTTTCAAGTCTCTGTCAGTCGTGAGGTTCTTCTGGGGGGAGAAGAAAAGGGTCCCGGCAATTGTCACTCTGTCTATTATAGTCTTCCAAGATCTGGAAGGAAAATGGACTGTGTAGGGTGGTTTTAATTATTGTGTTATTGTCCTGAAGGATAATGGCAGAGTCTTTCAAACTGTCTTCCTTTTTCCTTTGCAGAAAGGAAGACCTGAAGCCAATTTCTGACTCTGAACCATCCAGAAAGCGAAATCCCTCTGCAGAAGCGTTTGCTCAGTGGCTCACAGGGCACCTCCAGCGCTCTCCCGGGGGAGTCGCTGCCAGAGGTGCGGGTGCAGCTGAGGTTTTCAAACCACGGGGGGGGTTTGGCCATAGGGGCCACCCCACAAGCCCCGTGCGGGGCCGGACCAGCGCCTGAGCCCAGCTGGCCGGCGGGTGCTGCGACCTCCCCCGGAGCCCGGCGAGGAGGCACTCGACACCGCGCTCCGCAATCCCCGGGGTACCCCGAAGTTTTGTCAGCCGCTCATTTGAAGGAACCATTACGCACTTGACTCTCACTGCGCATTAAAAGCCCGCTCGCCGGGCCGTGCCTGCGGGCGCCCGGCTGGGGACAGGACCACAGACGGTGGGAGCCCCAGTGTTTGCTGCTCGCCCTCCCCAGCGCTCGGCAGCAGCCTGTCCCTCCCGAGCACTGCCCACCAGCAGCTCAGGAGAATGAAATAAGTCATTGGGTCAGAAGGGCACACAAAAAAGGTGCCTCAGGGAGACTTTGAGGAGGAGTAAGCAGGAGGTTTTGCCTTAAATCGGTTCTGCAAAACTGCTGACCCTGTCGCTGCAGAACTGTGGGTACGGGAAAACTCCATAGTCTGGATTCAAGTTTAAATGTCTAATTGCTTTTGAATATGCTTAGGTAAATATTCCTTCTCTATTCACTCTGTTCCGGAGACTCCTGCGCTGCTCAGGCACAGCCCAGTGGCCACGCCAGGAGCCAGGAGCACTGAGAGCGGGGAATGCCGGAGCTGGCTCCCGCGGGAGCGCGCCATGGAAAGGCTCACCAGGCTCTTCAGCTGGGGCACCAGACGTTGCTCTCTGCTAAAAGGGCAAAGTTTTGGCAAGCAAGGGTGAAACCTGCAAAACACATGGCAAGAGCAGGTTAAAAGGATGATCAGCTTCCCCAGTAGCCGGGAGATTCACAGCTACTGGCAGTGACCCTCTAATGAGGCTTTAAGGAGGCAGGAGGAGGAGGTCTGGGTGGGGAGGAGGATGACAACAACAACAATAACAACAAGGCTTATTGAGGTCACTTGCTTCTCCAGAGGAAATAAAAATGGCAGCACAGGCAGCCCTGGGGGAGGTTTTAGAAGGAGAAGGGTGGAGGAGGAGGAGGGACTTGCTGCCTGCTTAAACTGTGAGTAGTTGTTTTTCTTTTTTTTTTCCTCTCGCTTTTATTTTTGCCCCAGTACAGTTTCCTGAGGGTTGCCTCATGCCTGTCTCCCTGCGGAGCGTGGCAGGGGATGTATTTGGGGGCTGGGACGTGAGCAGTGCTTTGTGCCCAGGGTGCGTCCCTGAGCTTGGCTCGCTCTGCCGGTCGCTGGGTCTCAGGGGACAGTGCCCATCGGTGCGCGTGCTGAACAGGGTGCTGGTGTCAGGGGTTTCCTTGCTGTGTGTGGGGACAGGAGGGGAGCCCATGAGTGTGGGGACATCAAAGTATTCAGTAATTAGTTACCACTGGAATATCTCTGCTGTGAAAAGGAGAGTGGGAAGCTCCGCCTGTGGTTACAGTCCTGGTGTGCTTGGTGCTGCGCAGATGCAGAAGGGTTGTTCTTGCTAATTAGCTGGTGCTGCCTCAGGGGAGGAGAGAGGAGAGGGATCCTCAGGTGTGCGCTGCCCGCCAGCCCCTGGTGGTGGTCCCCCTGTCCCCTCCAGCATCTGGCCCAGCAGTAGCCCAGGCTGGTCCTGGGAATCTGCCTTCCTCTCCCCAAGGCAAAGCGTCCCTGTGTTGGTGACAGGGCTTCGGACTCTTATGACTGTGTTTTGTTGCATATTAATGCCACTAATGACCTGAGCAGAACCATGCTCTGCTGGGGTTACTTTTCCTCTGATCTAAACTACTTCCATCCCAGCTTGAGCATCAATCTTTGTGCTGGTATTTACTGCTTCATTCAAGGCTGAAACATCTGATGGCTATTGTATTTTTCTTATTGCAAATATTTTATTTCCTAAAAGCTAAAAAAAAAAAAGACACGCACACACACACCCCTGTGCCTGCATAATCGTCTCCATTTGGAGCTGACATACATACTAATAAAGGTGTGAAGAAGATCACCCTTGTGAGGCAAAGAGAGATGGAGCCCAGTAGTGAGTCTGAGCCAAAGATGCGCTCGCTGCCTGGCACTGTTTATGCTAATCTATAGCAATTAAAATATAGTACCTTCTATTTTACATTGAACAATGAGGGCTGCTAAAGAATGGCGATGCAGTCACAGATACTCCTGTGAGCCTTTCATCTTTAAGTGTTTCTTCTGAATTTTGAAAAATAAATCATGCTTATACTCCCTAAGTGTTGAAACAAAAGGCGGGGTTTGGTTTCACACAAGGCAGTTGTATAATGATTAATTAGTTTTCAACATGATACACTGAAACTTTGGATGAGGCAGCTAGGAATTTAATTTGGGCTTTCACGCTACTGGGCAGACTCGGGCAGCCCGGTTAGTGGGTCATCTCCTCAGATGGAAATGGCCCTCTGCCGTTATCTGCACTTGGATTCCATGTCCTGCCACTGCCTGCTCTGTCCCCGTGGGTCCTTCTCGCCACGTGCCAGCTCCACCTCGATACCGCTCTCCCCCCACCCCCACCCCACTGCATTTCCATTCAGCTCTTGCATTTCCCCAGTCGATCTCCAGCAAAGCTCTTTGACCTGCTGAGCCCTCGTCTCTCCCAGCGCATCTCGGAGCGCTCGGGCTGCTCAGGACCATCCTTTGGCAACCGCACAAAAGCAGCGTGTGAGCCGTTGGAGAGCTGTGGTGGAGCAGAGACCCCTCCTCTGTCTGGGGGATGCTCGTCCCGGTGCGAGCCGAGCCCTGCCCTGGCTGCTCCGGGTGCTCTGGACCTCTGCCTTGCAGGCAGGGGAGGTGCGCACGCACGCACGCTTGCTGCTTCAGTAATTTCTCAGTCCTTGCCCCATTTGTGCCACTCTCTCCTTGAGAAAAGGGAGTTAAGAGGCAATTTGCTTTGGAAAATTACAATTATGTTATTGGTTGGGTAAAAAGGAACTGTTTTATTAAAGCTTACAATCCTGCGTGTTTCTTTTCCTCACAAATATCCTATTACATGCTCAGAGACCACCCACACGCTTTACTGCTTTTACATTTGCCCTGCAATCTTTCATGCCAGTTGACTTTTCATTTCCAAATCCCTTTTTACATTAAACACAGACCCACACACTCTGACCCATTTTTCTTTGAAATAAATCATAAGTCCATGCCAGCAATGACTCGAGGTGTTCTTCAGAATTTGTAAACAGCACTAAAGTCTTGTGGGAAATGTCACAAAGCGTTGGTCTGAATTTGTTAAGTAGTTTCTCAGCTTAAATGTATATGTTCCTGTGCACAACCTGACAATGTTTCTACCTGTAATGGCATTTGATGGGCGGTCGGTCGCCGGGTGACCCTCGGGTCCAGCGTGGGGCTCCTGAAAGCTCCCGCGGAGCCCTGCAGATCGATAAATGGGAAGGAGCTTTGTGGCCGCGCAGGCTGATTTCATAAAGGGACAAAGAATCCGTTTTGCGCCTTACTATTAACATTTTGCTTGATAAAAGAGAGGAAAAAGTGCAATTTCTTTGGCCCTGGCCAGGATTTGCTGGGTCTTGCCTGCTCAAGGGATAGCCCTGACTCCGCAAAGGTCCCAGCGGTTAAAGCAGCCGCCGGTGATGCCCGAAGCGGTGCCCAGCTCTCGTAAGGGCACGGGGCATGGAGCCGCCCTCCCTGGCGCAAGGGCAGTTGGTCCCCGCGCTGTGCAGCCGGCAAACAGCCGCGGGCGGTTCAGCAGCCCCCAAGTTCAGCCTGCTGCTGCTGCTTCTCCCTCTTATTTCTCATTCCCTTTCATTCCCCAGCGTTTTCTTTTCTGCCAAACTGTATGCCCTTCTCAGTGCCACGGGCAGTCATTCCCCGCGCAGACTACAATAAACCACATTATTCAGGAGTGACAAGACCTTTTTTTTTCTTTTAATCCAAAAGGAAAAGATGTGATCCAGATGGTGCTCCTGCGTGTCACTCGTGAGTGGAGAGCAGTGGGGTCACACCAGTGCCGGTCCGGCGGGTGTTGCGGCTGAGGCAGTTTCTGTACATCTCGTGGCAGGGGTGGAGGGGGACGTAAATTTGGGAGGATGCTTTGTCCCAATCAATGAAATCTCTCCTCCTGCTCTACAGAGGAACAGTCCTGTATTTGAGACATTTTCCAGTGTTGCTAAATGAAACACAGGGCGCAGAAGACAGCAAGCCACCCGCGAGGAGATGTCTGGGTAGGTTTTAGCAAGTTTTCCCTAATCTCTAGGACCGCAGTCTCGTTTTCTTTCCCGGGGCATCAGCTGGAATCCAGCCACTGCTATAATTAGTAGTGTTAATGGAGATGCCGAGGATTTTGCAACCACACCATGCGGTTTCCATCCAGCTCCGTATCCTAATTCGAGTGCTGCCTTGCACCAGCTGCTTCGAGAGCGTAAGAAGAACTAAGTAGGCAATTCCGGCATCAGAAAGATGTACTGCCCGTTGAAGCATGTTGGACATAAAAGCAGAACAGCTTTTAATTAAAATTTCCTCCACCAGCCATGTAGGGCCTAAACAAGGAACAGGAACAAAAACTCCCAGCACTTCACTGTAACAAGAGAAAAGCATCTTTGAAGTTGGGAGTAGAAAACGCTGCCGGAGAGGGGGCTGTGCCCGGGGAGCGCTGTGGGGAGCGGTGGGCAGGAGGGCAGACGTGGCTTTTTATCAGGGTTTTGCTGAAACATCATCTGTGGGAAGCTTTTCTTGAGCCTCGTGTCTGGTCACCGAGTGCAAGTTTTCTGGTTGCCGTGGCCGTGCAGCGCTGCGAAGAGTACGGTGGAGGGCTGGAGCAGAGAGCTGGCAGTCCAGCTTCGTGCTCGTTTCATTTTCTTTCCCTGTACATCAGCGCAGATACCAAAGGAGATGGCTCAGCCCCCGAGTGATCTTTGAACGAATTTGTGCCGCGGCAGCTGCTTGGCTGCAGCTGGGGATGAGACGGGGCCGGGAGGAAGACCCCCGCAGCAGAGTGCCTGCGGGCAGGGCGTCTCTCCGCTGCCTTGGTCTGCAGCCGTTCCCACCGGTGCAGCCGTTCCCAGCGTGGCACAAAGTGCTCTCAAAGGGCGTCTTTCACTCTAAGGCAGATGTCATTCCTGATGCCTTGTGTTAGTGTAAAAGCTGATTTCGTGGCAGGGAGATGTGAGAGGGCAGCACTGCTTGCCTGCTTTTCCTGGGAAGGATCGTAGCATTACTGTGGAACTATTAATACAACTATTGGAAAAACAGTGTTTTCAGTTTATTGGGAATGACCTTAATCGTTTATTATACCTGCTTCTTTACTTTTAGAAGATTCTGACTTGACTTGTAGCTGGCTGGTAGATAGACACCGTCTCACTTTCCAGCTCTATTTAGACAGAAGATGTGCTCCTGTGCCCTGAGCCCCACAGAGCGTCCTGGCTGTCCTTCCAGGCGTTGGGGTGGGATCCCAGTGTGCCACACGGAGCGACTTGCCCACCTTCCCTCCCGGGACCAGACTCTCATGGCGGGGCAAGTCGCTGAGTGCTGGTGAAGATCTGCTCGTGCTCTTGGCTTTGCCGTCGGGACGCTGTCCCCTCTGCCCCGTGGAAGGAAGCACAGGGCTGTCCCTGGCTGTGCCCCTGCCAAGGCAGCCTGGGTGCCGGCGGACGGGACCAGACCCGTTTTCCCTCTTCTCCCCCCGCAGACTCTGTCCCTTTTGGACTGTGCTTATTCAGAGCAGTTTAAAGGAAAATGTCTTGTGGCAGCCCCACTCCTCCCAGAGCATCTCTGTGCATGCATGGGCACGTCGCAAGTATAGCAAGTTCCTTAAAGAGCACGTTAAGTGTAAATATGTGGCATCACTGCGTAGAATGGTCCTCTAGAGAAAACCTGCATAAATACACATTCTACAGAAATCAAGTGAGAATGACACAGGAAATGTTAAAATATTGCCCTGAGGGCTTCCGAACTGACTGGGAGGAACTGAGAGGCCTTTTCTCTGCGCACCAAGGGACGGTGATTAGCGCAAGCATTGTGCAGCAGGAGGAGAGCTGCCGGGGCAGGAGGGAAGGGAACTGCGCGGAGCTGCGCGTGATCCGGAGAGCGTGTTGGGGTTAAGCGCCGCTCTCTGTTTGGGATGTATCTGTATTCTTGAAGAGTTTATTGTTAGCGATCATGTTACAGCATCACCTGAGGCTTTGAAATAAATGAGAGCTCTGCAGTGCTCACCGCTGCGCAGATGGAGCCGGCTGGAAAGGCTCTGCAGTGTGAAGGGGCCGGAACGGTGCTGGCTGTCCCTGCCCTGCGGTGGGCACGGGCCGCGCTCTGCCGCGCGTGGGGGCTGCTGGAGAGCCACGGTTTGTACTTTGCCAGGCTCTGACCTGCCTCCGGAGACGTGGCCGCAGGATTCAAGCTTTCCTGCGGCACCCGGAGCTTTGGGGGAGCGTGCCAGGGCCGAGGCTGGTGCCTGTGGCTCGCTGAGGTGCCAGCCCCGACGGCAGCCGGGGTCCTCGGGCAGCGTCCGACCTCAGCTGTGCTGGAGCAAGCGCGGGGCGCTCCTCTGCTGCTGCGCACAGGGCACTGACCGCTCGTGAAACTACAGAGGTTCAAAGGGTTTTGGCTGCTGTACCCTGCCGTGCTGGTCCGTACGCAGCTACGGCAGGGAGAGTGATGAGCAAGACCCAGCAGGGGAGACCCTGGTCGATGAACAACCAGGTCACAGCCCACGGCCTCATCCATCTTCCCCACGCCTTGTCCCCAGGGAGGGTGGGCCACCACGAGGGGTCCTCTCTCTGGCATCAGTCAGGCCGTACCTGCCGGATTGGTGAAATGCCCAACTGCAGCGCCTGGCAATTGTCAGAAGCACCAAATTTGGTGTATGAGCAGGAAAAAAATCCAAGCAGAGGAGTCTCTCTGTTCTCTTGGATTTAATGGCGATGAGTGAAATGAGCTTTAGCTGGCTTCTGTCACCGATGATGTATTTTCCAGATGCAAACAGCACTTCTGAAACTCCAGTGGTTACACAAAGGCAAGTTGGGAGTACATTAAATGAGTTCATCCCGGATGTGCGTGCGCGATCCCCAGCTGACCAATTACCTGCAGTGCCAGGCAGCGAGACATGCATTATTTGTGAGCTCCTCTGTGCCCCGAACCCAAGATCCTGCTATAGATCAAGTTCAAAGCCAAGCACTTTCCTCCTAGCACGGCGTGAGGGCTGTGCCCGGCCCCGGGTCCTCCCCTCCTTGCAGCAGTAATACCACTTAAAACATTCAGAGGAAGAAGAGGAGGAGGGTTTCTCTGGGAGCAGGTCCCGGCCCCGCTGAGCCCGTGCGGCGGAGGCAGCGCCGGGTGAGTCCATTCACCTTCCAGCACTGCTCAGCCCATGCTGGCTTTGTTCCTATGGAGTTCTCCTCTTTGTTCAGAGCGCCAATTATTGCTCTGTAAGACGGCATTTATCCAGCCCAAATTGTTCGACACTGAACAGAATCCTTAAACAAATAGAAATGAAAAGGGCCTCAAGTTCCTGGGTCTGTGCAGAGAAACCCATTTCCTTCTGACACCGCCATCTGTGCCGCTCTCCCGCCTTCCTCGAGTCGCCGTGCCGGGGAATTCTTGCACTCAAATTCATTGACATTCTGTCCCTCATTTTCTGTCTGCTCCCAAGATAAGCTTAATAATGCCAAAGCTGCCTTACCCAGAGCTCCTTCTCAAATCTGTTTGGTTTGTATCAATTTATCTGCTCTTGGCAAAGCCAGCGAGCGGTTCTGAGTCGAGGAAAAAAGCCCCATCCTCCCTCCGTGCCGTTCGGGCCTCGCTGCCGCACACAGCTGCGCTCACCTTGCCTCACTGCTTCAGCCTCCGCTGGTGTTCTAGTCTGTTACTGGTGCTTCTTGAGCTGTCTGCCCTTCCCGATGCCTCTTTGGGGTGAGAAGGGGCTTCAGGAGTCGCTTTTAACCACATCTGACTCTCTGTTTCTTTTTCTCAAGTTTTGCACCTCTGAGCTCCATTTGCATTGATGTTTCTTATCCAACAATACTTATAGGAAGGATATAGATTCTTGAAGTGAAAAAGAAACATGCGGGTTTAAGGGGAAAGCTGGAGCGTATAAGGATGTGTGATCTGGTTAGGGCACAGGCTAAGGAAACGGAAATGCCAGCCAAGATCTAAAAGGTGTAAGCGCTGAGGAGAGGAGGAGAGGCCGGCGTACACGAGGAAACAAACCCCTCGGTATCGAATCAGTTTTTCTACCTGATCGTGTGGAATGAGTGGCCCGGCACCGGGATGGGCCCGGCTCCTCAGGGATCTCTCGGCTCCTTCGCAGAGAGAAGCCCTCGGTGGTGGTGGGCTGGTCCTCGAGGGACGCCAGGGGAAGCCGCTTGTGGGCAGGGTAACACAGGAGTTGTGTTGAGCGTTCCTAGGGATGATGTCTGACAGGACACTGGTGCAATACGCTGCTCTGCAGAGGTTTCCCGTGACTGATGTCTCCGTTCCTGCGCACGTTGCAAAGGCAGCGAGAAAGGGAGGAGGGTTGTCTTGGCTCCCGATGAAGCAGTCTTCACAAGCGCCAAGCTGCAGGACAGGAGGGCTGCTCGCTGTGACGCGGTGCCGTGCTTACGGGACAGCAACGAGCACAGGCTGCTGCCAGAAATAAGCTTGTTTAGCTTTGGGCAGCTACTCTGCGCCTTCTTGAGCCGCTGCCACTGCCGCTCCATCTGTCCTCCACTTACTACCTGCTCTGCTGGCTTCATCCTCCTTTGCGTGAAGAGGCTTCTGAAGAGGCTGCTTTGACCCCTTGGAGAAGGTCTCGGTGGGTACTGGCACGTGCTTTCCGTCACTATCTAAGGAGCCAAACCCCTGGAGATGACTTTGAAGGCACGGCCACCAAAGCTCTTCCCAAAGGGCAGCAGCGGGTGCCAGTGCTGCTCCGTGCCATTGCCCCCTGCGGGGCCTCTGCTTTAAGATGAAGTGCCAAAGAATAATGTCCTCGTGGTGTGTAAGTGTTGACAAACCAAGTGCTTTTAATTGCTCTCCCTGGCAGCCAGCACGCGGCAACCTGTGCCGCTGGCAGCTGCGCGCAGCCCCGCGCCCACGGCGAGGTGCTGGTGGGAGGTGGAGGCAGCGCGCCAGGGGGGGCCCGGCAGGAGAGGCGGCTCTTGCTCGCTCCCCCCGCTGCCCGCTTGCTCCCGTTTTGATTGGCGCTCGCTCTTGAGCAGAGCCGCCTGATGGACTCCAGCAGGCAGAGAGCCACCGGAGCAGATGGGCGAAGCTGCGGCCACCCGGCGGACCGTGCGCAGGTCCTCGGTTGCATCCTTAGTCCAAGAGCGCCGGCAGGGCCAACCTCCTGGAAAACGGGAGACTTTCATTGAAGGAGGTGCTTGTGGAGAGGGCCGTGTCACTCAGTGGTGCTTGCCTGGGGAAAGGATTTAGAGAAA
>RSEF01000026.1:5531924-5612129 GCA_003993805.1 Himantopus leucocephalus | reverse complement strand
TAGCCACGTTTATTGTTTGCAAACATAATTATATCTGGCTACAAATACCCACTGCTGCTCTGCTGGTTTCCACTGGCCTTTACATTAGATGCGGAGCGCGATGGACTTAGGGCTTTGGAAAGGCACAGGAGGCCCTCCANTGGTTTCCACTGGCCTTTACATTAGATGCGGAGCGCGATGGACTTAGGGCTTTGGAAAGGCACAGGAGGCCCTCCAGGCTCCCTGCGCTCCCCTCCGGGCTCCCAGAGGACCTGGTGGAAGGGGTTTGAGCTCGGGGCCAGGCTGAGAGCCGGGGCTCCCGCACCCCTCTGTGCTGCCGACTGCCCCGCAGCGATGGCTGTACCATCCGGGAGCGGGGCCAGAGCATCCTCAGCCTGCACAGGGGCGGCTCTGCTGGTGGAGAGCAGGTTTTGCGCTGCTATAAGCACACCCAACACATGGAGAAATGTTTTCCATCTTCACCTCCAACTTCTGACTATAAGGTCATTTTCTCCTGTCAGAAAATAAAAATTGCCATTAGAATTGTTGTTTTGCACAAGGAGGCATCTCTTTGCCGGTGAGAGGTTCGCTGCTGCTGTGTCCTGCTGCGCTGGCCCTTCAGCGGGCACTGAGCCGCTGCTTATGCGCTCCTCCTGGTCCGGGCTGGGTCTGATGTCCAGGCACCTCCACCTGCGTCCCGTCGGCGCTGGTACCCTTCCGGAGAAAGACGGGAGAAACAATGTGTTGATGCTCGCGCTCCCTTTGCACGTTATACGGTTGCATGGGAATTAATTTTAAAATATGCCTTATCTTATTTGTGACTCCAGTCTCCCCTGGGGTAAGAGAAATCATGTTCAAACCAATTACTGTTCACCCAGGAACTGCTCTACCAGTTTCTTCCCCTGCGAATGTTACTGGTTGGATAACAGGCAGGCTGACTGCCTGGGATAAGGCGGCAGAGCTTGACACCACGTCTGATTTGTATAGAGTGCATCATTTACATTAAAATTGTAATTATATTCATGTTCTTGGGCACAATACTTAATGATAAACTCTTCGGTCTTTT
The DNA here is from genome assembly GCA_003993805.1 of Himantopus leucocephalus. Lineage (NCBI taxonomy): Eukaryota > Metazoa > Chordata > Aves > Charadriiformes > Recurvirostridae > Himantopus > Himantopus leucocephalus. Next base: position 5,611,084 of record RSEF01000026.1, on the reverse strand, counting down.
CTCTGCAATCTCCATCCCTTTTCCGCTCCTTTGAGCCGTACAGCCCCGCCGGCCCCATGGCTTTTTCAGGCTCCAGCATCTCTTGATGTACAGGGGGGTTTATTCTTTTTAATCAGATGTGCTATTTCAGATTATTTTCTTTTCTGAACCCATATAACTGACAGAGATGTGCTGTCTGTCTCCCAAACATCAGGATTCATGATTGTGCGGTGAAATGTTTGCTTTTAGTGTGCTCGTAAAAACGCAGGACAAGTCAAAGTGGAGCTGTCCTGGGGCTCAGCTAATCGATAAATCACAGCTTACGGGGCCGCTGCCTTCATTTCTGATCTTCGGGTAATGGGATTTCTTCTCTGGATGCATCTTTTTCCCTTTCTTCGTAACATAATGTAAAGTATTAAACAAAAAGTTTTCATAGATGGAATGCAGATTTTATTTTTACTGGATCAGTGAGAAATAAACTTTTCTCCCTAAACTGTATTACTTGAAGAAACGTACTAATCTCAGGGGTAACAAGATTCATAGCAAAGAGTTTATGCCTGCAGTAGATCTGCAGACACCCTCTACTATTATATTAATGTGATATATGATGATGGGTGATGTAGTTTGTACATATTTTTCTTCATTTGTAGTAAACCAGCTGCAGATAAATAAGGAGAGGATCAGGCGATTAACCCTTCGGGCTCTGCGGCGTGAAGGAGCAGCAGCCTCCGAGTCCAACTGCTGAAGTGGCTGTGGGGTTTGGGTGGGGTGAGGATTTTTTTGGCTTTGAGGCTTGGCTTTGAGGCTTGGTTTTTGTTGGTTTTGGTTTGGGGGTTTTTTTTCTGTTTACATGTAAAAGAGATTTTGCAGCTGAAGATCTTGCAGTAATTGCCTGCAGAGGCACCGACATTAATCCGTCCCGCGGTAGCAGCGTGCGCTGCGCAGGAGCCTCCCTGGGCGGGGATGCAACACACCCCGTTCATTTTTGTGTACTACAATGTGGCATGACTTTGCCGTGGTATTAAATACGTCTCCCGTTGCACCAGAGCAGCGACGGTGCCAGTAAATGTGGGAGTGACCGGGGTCCGTGTTTCCTCCCTTGTACCCAGTACAGCGGTGCCAAATCGTGCCAGTAGAGCCCCGAGCGAGCCCCAGACTGTGCGTCTGTGGAAGCAGAGTATGAGGAGGAATGAATAAAAAATGGGGGTGAGTGCATGTGGGTTTGTGAATGCACAGTGGAACTGCAGTGAGAGCATTAGATTCATGGGGGTTTTCTGAAGTTACAAAAGCCGCTGTCTCCCTGTGGGAGCATTGCCCAGCTCCCCGCGGTGCCCGTCGGGTTCAGCTGTTGCAGTGGCTCTGCTGGGGGCGGGGGGGCTGTTCCAGAGAGCTGTTTAGATTTTGATAACTTTTCCCAACGAAAAGCAAACTGAGGACTTGACATCTCTGATACTTTTCAAACACTCAGAATTTAAAATTATCCCGCTTATAATTCGCTCCTTCAGAACATTTTAAACTTTTAATACTAAACAACAAAAATGTATTTAAATAACAAAAGAAACGTTTCCATTTAAAAATGCCAAAGAGTGACAGTAAAACAATTTCCGAACGCTCTCCAGAAGCGGGGCGGCCCCGTGGTGCCCCTTTGGCAGCGGTGGCGCTGCTGACGCGGGCGCGTTGCTGCGAGGGGTTCGCCTGGGACCTGCCCGCTCCGCCGCTGCGCCCACCCGCTGGCGGGACAAGATGCCGAACGCCCCTCTGCTTGCCCGCGTCCCGTGGAAGGGGGTGACAGCCCCGTACCTCTGGGCGCGCACACAGCATCCTGCACCTCCGAGCCGGCCGACGCGCCGGGCGAGTCCCGCAAGGGGGTGAACTTGCCACCGCCACTTCAGAGCCTTTTGGATAGAGATGGAAGAAAAGTCCAGTTCAGGCCAGGCCGCCACGGCTTTGCTCCGTGTGGCAAACCCTCGTCCCGGCAGCGAGGACGGCAGCAGTGCTCTCCGGCCTCTGGGAGGGGTTGTGCCCTGAAATGGGATTTTCTCATTGTCATTTCTCTGTACATAGAGAGGACGAGTAAGAGGAAAAGGCAGAAAGCGAAACAGGACAAATACAGAGCTGCCTCCTGACAGCTGCTGTAGCACTATTGGACGCTAATAGTAAATTCATGTTAAATTCAAACCAGCTCAGCAATGTGCAGTGTGCTTGCTGCAAAGCACCATAACTCCCGATATTTATGATGCCACAGTAGCGTAGAGGACACAGCCGGGAGCTTCAGTGCTTCAAGAACCACATCCCCGGGGAAAATATTCTGCCTTGTTTAAGGCAGCGGATGCTGGAATCCAAAATGCCCTTTCACATATCCAGCATTGCTAGTAAATAATGGAAAATCAGTTTCTCCCTTCCACCTCACATTCCCTACCAGGGACATTATTCTAATTATAACTTATGTTTTATGGGACCTGTGTTCAGGTAACAACAAGGTTTGAGGAAAGTCTGTTTCGGCGGTCTTCATTAATGTGGTGGTTTGTGCCCTTGCTTAACTGGAAGCCGCGCTGGTTACTGGTTTAGCACCAGCTGCGACTCCCTTTGCACTGGGGTAAATGATGGTAAAAAGTGTGCTCAGAAGCAGCCGGGCCCCGTAGCCGCGTCCTCGGGGGTCTCTGGTCCCAGACGCTGCGTGCCAGCCCGGGGAGGAGGGAGCTTGTGCTTGTCTTGCTGCAGTGCCACCTCCGGCTTCTGGTAACAAAATGAGCTTTACAGCAGAGCCCTATTTACTTAAGTGTCTCTGAGATGCTCCGAGTTATATATTTAAAGAAAACTAATTGGATGGAAAAGAGAGAATGGCTCGTAGCTGCTTCATCCTTCTGCGATTTCTAATAGCACCTTGGAGGAGCTGCACTTCTAAACGTGATTGAAAGGGAAAATCCTGTGTATCTACAGTAGCCACATCCCTCTCTATAAGCAGAAGCTGGGCTCGGACGCAAGAGATTGCTCATTTCCTAAAGCAAGCCGATTTATATTTTGAGCACTGGCAAAGCATTAGGGAGAGCAAGGAGGAAAGCGTCGCGGGGGCCAGGGCTGCCGCGGCAGAGGCCGTCTAACGCAGTCTTTGTGACAGCAGTGATTAATTCATATTTTTTACTTCCCACCTTCTAAACTAAGTGCTACCAAAGATTTTTATTATTCTTACAAGTTATTACTACACGTGCTTTTTAAAAGGGGAAACTGAGGCACACAAGCTGGAGTGACCCCAGCGGCTGATGCCTGTTCCGCTGCCGAGTCCCCAACAGCTCGTTCCTTCCCAGTCCCCCCCAGCACATCTGCATGCGGGGCCGGAGACCTCTCCGGGCTCTGCAGAGCCTTTGGGGAGGCTCAAAACGCAGCAGAACAGACACGGACTTTCTGCTTTTCCTCCAGCTTCTCTTGCTCACCCCTGGAATAAGGTGAAAATTAAAAGAAAGGAAATGAACCCCATTATTTCTGAGCTCAAAACAGTTTTATGGTTGGGCTTTGATTGGATCTAACTCTCTTTTAATCAGATCTCGTTTTAGCTCAGCATTTTCTACCCAAAGCCAAAATGAGTGTGTTCTAGCTCGCACCAGGCTGTCCAGGACAGTTTGGCTGCAGCAGTGAGACACCAGCAGGATAAAAAGCAGCTGCTCACAACAAAATCCAATATGTGGAAAGGGAAGGAAAAATTCAAAGCACCAACACCCCTGTACTGCTGAAACTTGTTTTCCTATTTGTTTCTCTTTGTTTTACCAAGGGAAATTTATGAGGTGTCAGAGCTTGTTAATGTTGTTGATGTTGGAGGAGCAANAAAAAAAAAAAAAACAAACCAGAGTGAGGGAGGTGGTTGCCGAAGGCCAAACTCATTAGCTCGGATTGTGCTCCTCGGCCGGGCACGGGGGATGCTGCCGGGGAGCGGGAATGCTGCGGCGCGTGGGGCATNCACGCAGGATGCGGCCCCGGTGTGCTCCGGGCACGGGGAAATGATACGGCAGTGCCCGTCTCCGTGTGGGAGGATGCGTCTGTTCTCGCAGCGAGAGGTGGGAAGGCGAGCGAGCGGGAGAGAAAGCACATGCCAGGCACGCTGGGCGCCTAGTTGGGAGCTTTGTAAATAATTAAAGTCCCTCTCAACATGAAAAATAACAATGTCGTTAGCACTCCCTGTATTTCAGTTGGACTGCAGCAGGAGCTGCTGTTTGGAGCTATTTTTTACCACCCGCGTGCGGGATGGAGGACACAGCCACCTCCCGGAGACGGGGCTCACCAGGGCGGCGCTGGGGGGGCTGTGCCTGGGGGGGGGGACGGACCCCCAGCCCGGCCCGTGCTGCCGACAGCGGGGGCTCTGCTAAAGCAGGGGACAGTGGCTCCCGCCGTACCTTCAGGCAGGGGACAGTGGCTCCCTGCCTGCCTTCCCCCCGGGGAAAGTGGATTTGTTTAAGGCCCCGGGAGCGTGTACCTGTGACACCGCGGCTCGCGCTGGGAGGGGAAGGTTATTCTCGGGGCTGATGAGAAGTATCGATCTCAGGATAATTAAAAGCCTCGCATTAAGAAACTCCAGCCGGCAGTGATGAGAAGGCGGCAGCCTGCTCAGAGGAAGGCTGTGGAAGTAGCGCCAGTGAGACATGAGATGTCAAATTACTCCTCACTGTTAAATTACCTGATTACTTTAACCATTGTTTTGCTTGTGGTTGAGCCTGTTTCTATGGATGTATCCATTACTCATCAGGACTGTCCTGAATATTTCAAGCGAGCAGTTTTTGTTCTGCGTGTCCCTCGGTGCTGTTGTGTTCTCCGAGCTGCCGTGTGCGTCCCTGGTCCCAGCAGAGACTCACGGCGCGGCTCAGGAGGAGAAATGTTACCTCCAGGCTGGAAACGGCTGCAGAACTTTATCAACTCTCTTCCGCAGGGGTACGAGAATTGTACCTGAACTCGTACATAATTAATTGCACAGTGGGCTATTAATAGGCAAATGAAGAAACCAGACAAAGAGGGACATGCAAGGGAATCAATTTTCTTTTTAATGCATTTCAGTCCTTCTATTTGTGTGTTATGATAGATGTTAGCCGAAAGCAGATTATGTTAGACACAGCAACTAATAGGATGACAGTCTGAAGAAGACAAATATATTCATTATTCCATTATGGCTATAGCACTTGGAAATGCAAAGCTATGGTTTTGGGGTATAGGCTTCATTCCAATGACTTGATTATTTTTAAATGAAACTTGAAATCTTGCAGCTAGCAAATTCTTTTGCATAAAGTATGCAAAGTTTCTGCCCTATTTATTTAACCGTGGTTACCCAAAACACCATCATTCTTTAAATGCATATATTTATGTCTATGATGGGGCGGGGGAGAGAATATAGCTAATTCTTGCTGTGCTTCGTTAAAGCATGTTTCCAACTCTGGTTATTTGTCAACAAAGATTCCCTGTGTATAGCCATGGGCACATTCCTGGGGAACCACGTGAAAGGCGACTCGGTGTGGACTGCTGTACCGTGCAGCGAGGAGCAAGAGCCTCCCCTCAGCGTTTGTGTGGAGGTAATGGATTGGTTTTATGTGGTGATGGTTAAAGGAATCCCATAGAAAAGCTGTTGGGTTTTTTTATACATTCTGATGGTTTTTCCCATAGCGGTACCGTAACCCTGCTGCAGAGGCGGGTACGTCTTACAAGGCGAGAATGAGCCTGAGCGCGGCGTGCTCGGTCTTTGCCCCCCGACGGCCGCAGCCCTCCTGGGGTCCTCCTGAGTCATACTGAAAATAGTCCCCAAAACCTGTCCCCTCTCTCCAGGGAAAGTGTTGACATTTAAATTCTTTGCACCTCTGTCTTTGAACAAAAATATTTTATTCAGTTCTCCGCATAAAAGACACTCGCAAGGTTACTTTGGGAACAGTTTTGCAAGCTGGTTTCAAATTCAGCAGCGCACTAAAGGGCTGTGAGCCATGACTTTGCCTTGAGCCTGAATTAAATACATTTTCAGTTCACGAGTACAAAACAAGTGCATGTCCTGGTGTCACTCGGAGGCGACAGTAAACACTTCCACAGCCACCGGGAGCCAAACCCCTCCCCGCGTGCGTTTGTGATGGGTGTGCAGAGCATCCCCTCCCCGCACATCGCTAAAGGACCAGAACAGAGCTGTAGCACACCCAGGTGAGATAAATGCACTAGTCACGCAATTAACTCTGAAATACTTAAGCAAATTATGTACTGTGACGTCTTAATGATCCATCCGCAGCAGTTTGGTACAAAGCCTGCTCCTTTCCCCCGTCTTCCCTCCAGCAGCTCTGCGCTGCAGAGCAGGGGCTGCGCGACGTGGCCTCGGGCCGTGGGACTGCGTTGGCAGGACTGGCATCCCGGCATCTGGTACACACCAAGGTGGGGATCGGTCCTAACTGAAAACCGCCGGCCCTGTTAGCTGCTGGGCAGCTCGTGGGAACGTGTGGAGCGGCCGCAGCAGCGCTGTCCCGCCGGCGCCGTGCGCGGTGCGGGGCGACCCGCCTGCACGCCGGGTTATTTTCCATTCGCGTTGCAGTGGGGCAGAGGAATTATGGTTTACAGCCCTAATGCCTCCACTGTGAAATCTGCCTCAGGGGGGAAAGATTCAGTCACGAGTTTAGATCTTCAGAGGAAAAAAAACCAAAACCAAGATGACTCTTCTTTCTGCTGCGCCCATTGAAATGAAACTCCGTGCTGTAATCCTGGTGCAGTGTTTCTTTATACTAGTAATAAATCAGGCTGTCTCAGCATCGTTTTTTTCTGGCCACGACCAGTGATTCATGTTAGAAAAGCAGTTCTCGTGTCAGTGGCGATGAGCGACGCTGACGTTTCCAAACATGAGAGAGACGGCAGAGGCAGCCCCGATGAGACCCTGCCACCCTCAGCCCCCCACTCGGCTGTGCCGAGCTCCAGCCCGCAGCGGTCCCGCACCCGGAGGAGGCGTCTTGTGTGTCGGCGTTTCACAGGGCAGCACGGAGAGACGGTTATTAACCGGAACTGCTTCTGGCACCCGACCGGTGCAGACTCCGCCACCACAGACGGGAGTTCACTTGGTCACTGTTTGAAATTTAATTATCACTATTAATATTAATATTGCTGTGATGCAAATCGAGGAGAAATAGAGGAGCCTGTATAGGTCTGTCTCTGCTGCTTGTCAGGGGGTGGGCAGCGCTTTGGGGTGCAGCACCCCCACCAGTGGTGCGGTGTGTACGGGACCGTCCCCGGCACGGCCCGGGCAGTGCGCTCTGCCCGCCCGCAGCACCCACCGGCGGCGGGAGCTCGCACAGGGCAGGCTGGTGGCTCTGCCTCCGCACGGGGCTCCTGCCCCGGCCAGCACCGGGCTCACCGCCCAGGCACTGGCACTGCGGCTCGGGGGAGATGGCTGTACAGGTTCTCCAGGTTCTCAGAGATTTTGGACATTTATAAAACAAAACCTTACTGATAAATGAAAATAATTTAAAAAAAAAAAAATCACAAAACCTGAGAAGTGAGAACCCTTAGAACATCGTTCTTTGGCAGGTTCTTTTGTAACTGGCTCCGTTAATGCACGTCCATGTCCAGAGGTGGCACTGGAGAGGACAGAGCCCAGTGCCGGGGGTCACAGCAGCTTTCCAAGCGTCTCCGGAGAGCAGCTGCTTACCAGCGAGAGGGCGCCCATGCGAAGGTGGCACTCGTGTCAGTGGACGTGACAACTAAAATCTCCCTCATGCCGTGTTTAAGGCTATTTCGGGGGGCCTGGGGAAGTTCTGCATCTCCACGCGAGGTGCGGTTGGTCAGAGGGCAGTGACTGCCGCACCGCCTGCGCTCCCGACCGCAATTCGGCGTGCGCGCAGCAGGGACTTCTGTGCAGCTGGGGCAACGACGGCAAAGTCAGATGAGAGTTGTAAGCTTATTTCTAGGAATCGTCCCTGGGGAGGTGAAACCCTGGGAGAGCTCAGTGGTGCTCTGTGGCTCCGAACTGCTGTCAGCAGCCCGTGGCGCTGCCGGCACCTGCCCGAGGTGCTCCGTGGTGAAGCCGTGCCCCGCTGCTTCTCCCCTTCCTGCCGAAGGGTCGGGCGTTTCCACGGCTCANCCTGCCGAAGGGTCGGGCATTTCCACGGCTCACCCGAGCGGCAGCTCGGTGACAGATTGGCTCTCACCCTGTAACTTCTCTCCAGAGAGCTCTGCGCTAAGTTTCCCCGTCCCCGGAGGCTCACGGGCAGAAGCTGAGCTCTCAGGTGGAAGCAGAGCGCAGGAGACAACAAGGGACATCGCGCCAGACGCACGGCCTCATCCCTCCAGTGTCCTGCCCGGGGCGCCCGAGGTTTTCCCAAAAAATGGAGGATCCTTGTCTTGCCTGCTCCTAGACGGGGTTTCCACCAGAGATGCAAAACGATGTCCAGCTCTCCGTGAGCGCGGCAAGGTGGTTTTAAAGGTGGTTGTGTCTGGTTTGTTTAATGGCAGCCCGCAGGCCTTTCCAGGGCTCCTCCCTGCCCCTTGTCTTTCAAGAAGTTCACCAAACTCCGTTTTTTTAAATCAGAAGTGAGCAATGAGGAGTTGGCGCAGGCGGGGGAGCGACCGGGGGGCGCGGGGGGGCTCTCCCGGCGGGGCGGGGGGAGAGACGCTGTTTAGCGCAGCGCATGGACGGCTCACACCGTGTACCGTGGTGTGTGCTGCTGCTGCTCACTCCTCTAGCACGGCATTTATCATGGTAATTATGGTATGCATTTCCGCACAGGCGCTTGTCCTTGAAGGGGGCATTCTGGCTGCCGAGACTCGGTTTGTTTGCGCGGGCAGAGACATGACGGATGACTCTGGAGGAGAGCATCCCTCCTTGCGACGCCCGCAAAGCCAAAGGCATGCATTACCACAAAGGCCCTCCGCGGTGCCTTCTGTTTCGTGGTTATTTCTATGTATCTTCATTTTGCATCTGATTTTTTGTCTGTGGGAGTGTTTTGTTCTCCCGGGTCACCAATGTCAGCAACACAAATCTGATTTTTCAGGCTTTGGGCTTTGTTTAGATACCCCTCGAGTAAATGCCTCCCATCAGGAGGCTCCCTCAAACCCATCAATAAAAGATTTACTACCAGCAGCGGTTGTCTGCGCTGCAGCAGCCTGTCAAGGCCCCTGGCAGGGACCCGTCACGCCTGCCACCATCGTCCCCTGCCGCAAACACCACGGGCTCTGCCCTGGAGCGAGCAGAGCCGGAGCAGCTGGGAGAGGCAAACGGTGGATACGGGAGAGGCAAACGGTGGATACGGGAGAGGCAAACGGCGGGTACTGGAAAGGCCCCGGGACTCATGGAATGTCGGTGCGGCAGTCGCGGTTTGCACGTCACGTCATCTCGGGCTGTGTCCGCNGCGGTTTGCACGTCACGTCATCTTGGGCTGTGTCCGCTTTTTTTTTTCCATGAGAAATGAAATCCTGATGGAAGTCAGTGTGGCTCAGCTAAATGCAAAGAAAAATCTTTGTGTCTATCAGGGGTCTATCTATCATGGATCCATCTGTCTTTAGAGCTGTTGGGCATCTCACGCACAGGCAGAGCATGGAAATAACTGTCTTATTTTGAGGATGAAGGTAATTCTTGACTTGGTTGTACAAGAAATACTTTGGGATCCTTTGGAAATGAAGGAGAGGGAGCAATTCACCATATTGCTTTAGCAGAAGGTTTGCAGCGATTCCTTGCCAGAGGTGAGACATCCCATTTAAACAGTTCTTTTCTTTCCCTGGAAGGAGGTTGCTGGGGCTCCAGGAATGTACCGTAGTGGAGACAAAATGGGACCTGCGCTTGCTGCGCGACAGGCAGTGAGCTGCGCTGTCGGCTGAGCTCAGACTCTGGAAAGGAGATAACGTGCAATATCTTCATGGACCACAGCACCTATTCCCTTTTCACGTACGCCCGTACGAATGAAGAGCAGTCACCATGCACAGAACTGTGACATCAACGCAGAAAAATAAGATGTGGCTGCTGCAGGCAGGTTTGCAGAGCTGGGACTGGCTGCCAGAGCTGTGCTCTCACCAAGGGGGCAACTCAAAACTAAGAAAGGATTCAGTTTCTAAAGAAGCTGCGCATGCAGCAACAGCCTAATTTGTGCATGCAGCTGGATATAAAACTGGGAAGCTGAACGTGCAGATGTGTAATTGGCTACAGAAGTGAGTGTTTGCATATGTAAATTTGCTGGCTGAGTAACTATTCATTCTCTAAAACTGGGTCTTCATCGGGGCTTTAGGTCAAGATGTTTTGCAGTGAGGCATTGATAACTGCTTCCTCTAAACTCCGTTTTAAAGACGAACAATAGACGGTATTGTGGACGACACACCAGAGAACTGGTACAGCTCATGCAAATATCGAACATTGCAAATGTGGCCCCCGTCACTGAATGCACAAATTAGACCTAAAATTAGCAAATTAGGCACTTAGTTTCTACTTACTTACATCCAAGCATACCCTACAGTCATTGATCCGGGAAAATCCTCACTGCAGCCGCATCGCTAGCCATGCACACCCAGCCACGCTCTCGCAAAAGAGCGAAATTAGGGGATTAACGCTCCCCCTCTCCTGTCCCTGAAACTTCTCCCGGCAGAAATGTCAACAGAACATGCAAAATTATTCAGAAAACACTCGCTCCTCCAGCAGCTGTACGTTCAGTTATTAACGCTGCATCCCAGGCGCACACCTATGTATGACCAACAGACCATCGTAGCTTGAAATCAAAATTAATTAAACCTTGTTTACCATTTGGAATTAGTGAGCTAATGAATATCATAGCTCTGAGGCATCCATCTTGGTCAAGCGCATTGTGCCTCACAGCTGTTGTTTTTGTCTAGATTAGGTTTGCTCCAGTTTTTATGAAGATGTCTACAAAGTAATAAGCCCTGCACCTATTTGACTCAAAAAAAATTATAAAATTTTTATTAGCTTCCGAGGAATTGGGTTTTCTACATTTTGCCTGGCAATAAAAGTTGATTTGTTCTATATCTGCCTGATCGAGTACTTGGGTGCTGGCTATTACTTAAATCTAATGACTCTTCTTAAAAGGCATTAAGGTTGTCTCCTGTGAGCAAACACACTGGGTTTGTGAAATTGCATGCTGATTACTCTGTTATAAATGTGGTCACACCTCTGCTATTAAATTTTACCTGCATAAACAATTCCAACACGCAGACATACTGCTACACAGTTATTTATACCCACTTTATTAAGGTTATTTTTTCAGCAATCGCACTGCTTTTAAATCTGCCGCGGCTTATTTAGTGCCAAGTGACAGAAAATTCAGTATGTCATGCGGAAGGATCGCTTTTACCCCTCTATCTCTGGCCACCTGGCTTTATTTAATGCTGCGGGTGATGACAGAGAGCAAAAAGACAGGAGATAGCAGTCTGTCTTCCCAGATATCTTTCAGGCACTGCTTTTTTCCGACGCACGTTTTCCTGCCCGCCCCGCGTGCCTGGCCAGGAGGAAAGGCAGCCGCCCTCCTGCCAGACGGAAGGTTTTCTCCTTTCTCGCGGTGCAGTGATGCGCTGGCGTTCAGCGGCGCTCAGGCCCCGCGTGGATGGGTCTGCGCTGGGCGGGAGAGCGGCAGAGGAAAGGACACGTGTCCCAGGATGGCGCCTGGGAGCAGGAGGGCACCGGGCTGCCTGGGCACTGCGCTCTCCCGCGGGAAGGGGCACCCATCCTGCCCTGGGAGCACGGCACCGGTGCCGGCAGCCCCCAGCCCGCCCTGCGGGGACAGTCGGGGACCTGTGAAACCCCCGTCGGTTGTGCCAAAGCAGCCTCTTCCCTTGAGAAGCCGTTAGGTGAAAATCACAAGCTCTAATCCTGACCAAGCACCCCGGTCGGAGTAATGCGGATTAGAGTGGGCTCCTTTATTGACGTATTGCCTGTCAGGGGGAGGAGATATATATATTTTAAATGAGCATCTACTTCAAGCAAGTTCGGATGAGTAATACCGCTGTCAGCCCCTCCGAGGGGCAGCGTCTTGTATAGAGATTAGCTCTTAAATAAGTGGTCCCTCTCCAGATGAAGCCCAGCCCGAAGTCCTGACTGCAAACTCCGCGTTGCTTAGCACTTGTTGCCACGCTACGGGAGAGCCCAGGAGCCGTCATCCCACCGTGGCGTGGTACGCTGGCGTTGCATTAAGAAAAACTGCCTGGATTTGGAGCAAATGGGCTGGTTTGAATATTGCAAAGGTAGCCGAAGTGAGAAGTGCAGACAGAAATTTGGTTTCGGTGCTTCCCAGACCTGGTGGGAGCAGAAGGGGAGGAGCAGAGAGGAGAGAGGTGTGGCAGGGATGTGCTTAACCGTGGATGTGACCTTGCTTTTGCTTGTCGGTTCCTTTGAGCTCCCCAATAAATCAGACGCTTATCTCTGCTTATTGCTTATTTATGACTTCATTTAACCTGCAGTGCCGGCGGGGGATGGGGGGGCCACAGCCCCTGGCAGTCGCGTGTAGCTCGGTGCTGTGCGCACACGCGTGTGTGCATGTCTCTGCATCACCATGAAAAATGGCCAGTGCAGTAAATGGTATCAGGAGGGCCCTGCTGGGGACCTGCAGGCTCCGGCAGCAAATGTTACTCAGCCATCTGTTCAAACCGGTTGAACTCCTGTCCTTTTGTGCGTTTTGAGCAGACTTCACACCCTCGCAGACAGCGGCGCTTGGAGCGTCTGCCCCGCAAAGCGGCTCTGGGTCTCGCTCCCAGAGGCACCGCATCCTCCGTGCGCCCAGACCGCGTCCTCGGGGCGGCTGGGCTGCATCTGCAGCCTCCACATCTAGCTGCCACGTCCTGCGGGGCCCGTGGAGAGCCACGAGACGCCGCTGATGCCCGAGGACGCCGATGGTGGCTGTGGGTGTTTGTGCAGCACGTGGCCCCAGCGGCATCCCGTGGCAGAGCCACGTGCCACCACCCTGCCCGGCCTTGGAACACGGGGGTTTTAAACACCGAGTTTAATACCACCACAGTTCCTGGGATCAGGGGACCCGGACCTGGCGAGGCTTACCCTGCTGAGGCAGCCGGTGAAATTGGGACGCTACATCCCAGGCAGGCTTGTGCCTGACTCCTGTGGGAGACCAGACCAGGTGACTGCAATGGTACTTTCTGGCTTCAAAATCTATGACTTTCTGAGTTCCCTTTATGCTGGATGTAAACCTGATGAAGCACTGCGGGATGTGAGGACTTGTGGATAAACGCAGGGTGGAAGCAGATGGAGGCACGCTCTGTGCCGCTGTCTGCGCTGCTGTAGCTCAGGGTGGGAATACACATGTCCTCGATTGATTTTTCTGTCCAAAATGTTTCATCTGGAGTTCACAGCACTGGCTAAAATATGTATCTGGAGGAATCTCGCATGCTTGCTGAACAGGAGGAAATACAAATCGCCTCTGTGCAGCACTGACTCACAGCCAGGGTAAGAACCAGCCCTCTGTCTCCAAGATGAAAGATTATTTGTAATCATATTAATAAGCAAACTGGAGACGAGCCTCTCCCAGCCTTAATGAAATGTCCGTTGACTCCAGGTCTGACCCTGGATTCAGCGTTCATCAGCCTGGCTCACCCCTGCTCGTCCCCGCAGCCCGCCGGGCTCCCCATCGCCTGCTTTCTCCAGCTACGTGATGAAGACAAACCAGGCCTGAAGCATTATCGTGTATAAAACTAGCAATAAGGCATTTTCTTTCTCAAAACCCCTGGAGATCTGCTGTGAGCAGTGGTGCAGACAAGCTAAATGTGGCTAAGGACCCAGACCTGCTGACCCTGCGCTCCCTTCAGTACGGCGTGGGGACAGGGAAGGAGCAAGTGGGCGATGCTCAGTGCAGCAGAGATGCCGGGCTGCGGGCACCCACGGGGCTGCGGGCACCCGCGGGGCTGTGGGCACCCACGGGGCTGGGAGCACCCCCACGGGGCTGCGGGCACCCGCGGGGCTGGGAGCACCCCCACGGGGCTGCGGGCTCCGGAGCTGGGCGACGCAGCGAGGCAGGTCCCTGCTCCTCCCTGGGCAGAGGCAGCTCTGCAGCAGCCGGGCTCGCTGCATCGGGCTGTCGGTGCCGGTCCTGCGCTCCGCGCTTGCTCTGAGTGTGACTCCTCAGAGGCCGGTTTCTGGCGGAGTCCCTTCGGTTGGGTTCTGTCAGAGCAGACCTGCGCTCGGCTCCTGGTTGCGCAGAGGCAACGCGCCGTCGCTGGCCGGGCTGTGCCCGCGTGATGCTCTCCAACCCCCTCTCTGCCTACGCCCCAGCGTCCTTCCGGCCTCTTGCTTATCGTATTTTATTTTTAAATTAAGCAGCAGAGGGGACGTGCAGTGTCCGTAAATAGCGTGTCTGGGGGTGCTGCCCGGCGCTGCAAAGCTTGCCCGAATCAGAGGCGGTGGCAAAGCGGAGGGAAGGGAGCGGACGGCGGAGCTGCTGCTGTGCCTCCCCCCGCCCTGGGGCTGTTCGGGGCTTTATCCTCCAGAGGAGAGATTTAGCCAAAGGCCTGTGGGAACCATCAGCAAAAGTACGAGAAACCAAACTTTAATTTAAACCCTAAAGCTTCACTTTTATGACCATTATTACTTTAAACTCCCTTAGCTTTTCCTGCATTCATTTCCATCCAACATAATGAGCGCCATATTAGCAGAAGGTGATTTAATTGCAGGAACTTTCGCAAAGCAAGGAGTCTCGTTTTCTTTAATCCAGAGCCTTACCAATTCCCCACATGCTTATGTTCATTTTAAGAATCAATAAAGCACAAACATGTCTAATTACCCTAAAATATTTTGCAAAATCAGAAGTCAGATTAGATTTTGCTTAAGCATCAAATAGAAACTTTAATGTCCGCCAGAATCGATATGTTACCCACGGGTCCTAAGATTTTCACTTACATGCTTGATCATACATTATAATGAACGTTTGTAATAACATTAAAATCTTTTTGAATGCATTTTCTGTGTAATTTACTTTTTTTTCCACTCTCTGTACCACAGAGATTCAAATATAATTACTCAGAAAAATAATGCACAGCTGCTTTTCTTGTCCTGTATTCTGAATTTACTCGCTGATGAACATCAGCCTGAAATATTTTGACTATTTAATTAAGGTCTTACTAAAAATACTTTAGCTGCATTGTAATTCTTCCAAAAAGGGGGAGAGCTGCATGGCTGTCCTTACCGCTCCGCGCAGCGAGGGGAGCTGGGCAGGAACTATCCTCCTCTGTCCTTGAAAATAACATCAGCTGACATCAGTTTCCAGCCAGCACCATCATTCTCGACGACCCCCTTCCTTCGGCAGTGCTGCCCCGCTCGCTGCTGTCCTGGCGGCTGACGGGGGGAGCGGGGCCGGGTGGGACCATGGGCGCGAGGGCGGCTCTGCCNCTGACGGGGGGAGCGGGGCCGGGTGGGTCGATGGGCGCGAGGGCGGCTCTGCGGCTCCCCGGTGCTGGTCGTGCCCCGAATGAGGGCAGAACTCTCTCCCTTTCTTTTTCTGCAGTTTTCCTGCCCTCGCTGCCCCGGGACAAACTGTACCGTGGGTGGACGGAGGGAATAGCTGGGAGCGCGCTCTGGTCGGGGAAAGCCTCATCTCCTCAGTGTTTCGCCTTTTCCCGCAGAGGGTCTCCACGGCCCTTCTCCATCCCTTACCCCGCGCACCACCGGTAAGAAGGACACGGAGCCTTTTTGAGCAAAGCTGCGGTGCCAGGGGGATTGGCTGCAAACACATTAACTGAAGTTTGCCAACACACTCCACCGACCATTGCCCTAACTACCCCACGTGCCTTGGCGGCCGTGATGGGATTTCTCCTGCTCCCTTTGCCTCTGTTTCCCCCACGCAAATGAAGAAAGCAATTAAATCCCTGAGTTGGGCTCCAGTGAGACAGACGCTCCCTCACCCTTCAGCCCGGCCAGCTCTGCGCCGGGGGCCACCGGGGGCTCGCTGGGAAACACCAGCAGTGGCCGTCTGCCCCCCCGGCTCCGGCTGAAGCAAAGGCTGTGCCCCACAGATGTGCCAGAGGAGGAACGAGGAGGAAAAACCCAGTGAAGATGTAAACAGAGTGGTGGGTCTACAAAGACCCAGCAGGATTGATTCGCCAGGGTTGAATGCTCTTCTCCGGCAGAGGCTCTGCTGGAGCTCAAGCCAGTAGTCCTCCGCAGGAACAGGCTCCCAAGTCCTCGTCCCCACGGCGTGGCAGACGTTGGGCTGGCCCGGCGGGAGGGCAGCAGCAGAAATGTGTGCACAGAGGCAAGTTAAAGCAGGCAGAGAGGCTTGGGAGAGCCGTGCCGGCAGCCAGAGTCTCCTTCTCTGCCGCCGGAGATGCCGTCTCTCTGCACCAGCAGAGCCTCCAAACAAGGAGGCTGTTGGTGCGTTTCCTTGAAACTCCCGTCCCTCCTCTTCTCCTCGCGACCACCCGGCTGGGACAGCGCGGTGTGACCCGTCCGAGCAGACCCGGGCACCCGCCTGAGTCGCGCCAGGGATGAGCCGAGAGCTGAGCGAGTGTCTGACAGTTGGGGGGCTGAGACCCCCACCCCGCGGCAGCAGTCGGGGCTCGGGGGCTTGGCCAGAGCTGTCCCTTCCCGGGAGGTTTCCCCGGGATGAGACAAGGAGGACAGTGCCCAGTGCCCCGGCCCGACGGCAGGGGCAGAGCCCCCCCCGACAGGTGACTGAGGGGTCCCCCAGGCTGCTCCGGGTGCTCAGGGACATTCACCTGGCTAATTAAGGTGCAAGTTTCAAGCGGTTTGGTTAAATTGCTTTAAGCTGGTGTTACTTGGAATTAAGGTGAAGTAAACTAAATCAAGTTAGTCCACCTTAATTCTAACCAAAAGTGTCTACAAAGGTATTTAATGCAATTTAACTAATCCATTTAAAAGTTAATTCAGATTATTTTCCTGATATCCTTGTGCACACAGGCCCCTCATTAACTTCAGCAGAACTTGGCCATGGCCCAAGCCCCGCAGATGCTCCAAGGCACTTGCACCCGCTCGCGCAGCGCCCGCATTTGTTGCTTCACCCTCTGCGCCCACTGCAGCTGCACCGGACGGGGCACGGGCACCGCTCCGCGATGGCTCCCGGGGCCGCCCGACACCGGCCATGGGCCGCCCGGCGGGTGTCGGCAAGAGCCGTGCTGCCAAAGAAGCGGCTCTGCCTTTGCCGTCCCGGGGGTAAGCAGAGGGTTGGCGCCTGTGTCAGCTGAGCACCTCGATTACACAGAATAAATCCCAACTGCAATGCAGAATTGCAATTTTTCCCCTTCTGTCTTAGAAAAGGGGTAGGATCAAGTAGCTGCGGAGAGCGGTCTGCCAAGCGTGCAGCAGTCAGCTATTATTTCTGCCAATTAAAAGCCATATTAACATTTGTAGAGTACTGTCGTTGGCTCTGTAACATTCTCTGCTAGATCTGCTTTGCGTATGAATGAGAACATAACAGTCCTTTGCAGACAGATGGAAAATCACTTTTCTTTCTCATCTACCCCAATCAGAGATGTGGGAGCAATAAAAGCCCCTCCTGAGACACCCCGCCTCTGTGAATCCTGCACGCGCCAGTGGGGGACAGTGGGGACAGCGGCGTTACCTGCAGCTGGTCCCAGCCTGGCCGCCAGCGGAGGGTCTGACCCCCGCGCGGAGGCGGAGGAGGGAGGGGGCTTTCTCCCTCACCGGAAAATCCCTGCCAAGAGTTCTGCGGTCTGTGATCATATGTGCACCTCTCCCTTGGCAGGGGAGGGACGTCTGCGCTCTCCCACACACGCCGTTTGCCTCATCATGGTGTCTGAAGACAAATTGCTGCTGACCTTCCTCAGGAGCAGAAGAGACCGTGTCCCCGCCTGCCTGAACGCCACCTCGCCATGCCCCTCCAGATCTCACCCAGCTTCAGACGAGAGGCGCTTCCCCGGCCGTGACGGGGAGGTCGGACTGCCGCCACCACGGGTCCCTCCTGCACCCGGCGCTGCCCGACCCCTGCTGCTCCCACTGGCGCTTTTAGACCTCTGCTGAAGACGGGTGATGTGGCCGTGACCTTCAGTGCTGAAGTCCGGGGCCGTGAGTCAGAGGGAACTCGCAGCCGGCTCCTCTCTTTTCCAGGAGCAGGCACTGGGCGAGGGCACGGGCTGCCCGGGGCAGACGCTGGCTCCAAGGCACGCAGCGCCCGAGCCCGTCCCGCCCCACCGGACGGCTACAGCCCCCTTACGCGGGGAGAACACTGCCCAAGGCATGTACGAGCTCATTGCCTTCGCGACCTGCATATTTTTTCCCTTGAATGCTCTGCCTGCTTCTGCTTGACATTATTAATCAGAGGACCATATGGCTCTGCTCAGCGCCTGCGATCCCTTTGGTGTCCCTGTATACGGCATGTGACATAAAAATGCTAATTATTTAAATCTGATACACTTGTTAATAAAGGGCCAGTGAATTTAGTTGTGATTGATTTAACCCTTCCTTGGGAATCTTCTTTCCAGGAGGCTGAGCACGACCGTGAGGGAGAGGAGCCGCGCTGCTGCGCCGGCTGGTTTCAGTGGCGGCAGGAGCAGCCGGGGCTGGAGAAGAGGCAGGAGGTTGAAATATTCAGGTATTTTGGCTGAGTGGGAAGGGCTGTCCCAGGCCTGGCAGGAATCCCTCTGGGCCAGCCCTACCGAAGGGAATGCAAGGTGTCAAAGCAGCCTGGCTCTGTCCTCCACCTGGAAGGACGACTGCCGTGTCGGGCATGGAGGAGCGTCCCGGTGCTCCCCCCCGCCTGCTTTCCCTCGCAGAACCCCGTGAGGAGGAGACGGGCGCGCAGAGCGTCCTTCCCTGCCAGCCACACTCGGTGGCAGCCGCACCAGCAAAACCAAGGGGCGATGCCACCCCAGCGCGGGGCTCTCATCGCTGCCGGGAATTTGCTCGGGCACTTCGTTACGATGGAGAAATCGGAGCTTCTGCCCTGCCGAGTGGCACCTTGGCTGCTGCGGACGCAGTGGGTCGCGGTGCCCCGAGCCCTGCTGTGGTTCAGCCTGCCACCCCTCGCTAGCGGAGCCAGGGGGGACACCCCCCCCTCCCCTCGCAGCTCTGCGTCCCCCCAGGAGGCCGGGTCACGCTGCGGCAGTGACAGGGCAGGGGCAGCTGCCCGTGAAGCCACCAAACGGTGCCACTGCGAGGGGGACAGGACCGTGGCTGCAAATGCCGTGAACATTCACTGAAAAGCAATGGGGGGAAAAAATTGCCACTTGATTTCTTCCATCTTGGCCAGAAGACGCTGGCGCTGCCGGCTCCGACCCTGCGAACCCATCCGTCACCCCCGCTCGGGCTGCGGCTTTCGGAGCATCACTGCGTGGGAACTCACAATATGTTTTTTCCAAAGAGTGCAAATGAGCCTAACAAATACAACTCGTCGCAGACTTTTGTTTCAAGGTGCTTAATTAATATTATCGAGTGTATGGGCGAGAGTCAAATTTGTCCCATCACTTGCGGAGAGGGAAGGCTGTGATTCATGTCTTCTGACCTAAGTTTGGTTCAGCCCAATTATCACCAATTGGGTTGTAACCGGCTATTCCAGCCTAATGCAAAAACATGAACCTTCAGGGCTCAAGCTGTAGACACAACTTTTTCTGTCATCACCCTCAATATCATTCCCAGAAAAAATATAAGCAGTCACGTCCAGAGAGCCTTTGCCTCGCTGTCCTCAGCGAGCCCTCACGGCCTAAGAGATAACTAAAAGTTGTGCTGGTTTTCTGTAAAGTGCGAGTGACCCTCATTTCCACATCCCTCCTTCCCCTTAATTGCTTCATTCTGTTCCAACCTCTCAGCTCGTTAAACCCAATGGTTTTGCTCTGTACATCACAAGCTGTTCCTCTTCTTGAAAAGATTCAGTTAAATGCCTTTTGCTGCTTCTGTATTAGAAATTTATGCAAAATTTATAAACAAAAAAGTCCCGAGCAGCAATCTGACTTTTTTCTTCTAAAAATATTCAGAACAGGACTTGTGGAAGATCAGGAATAATGATTCAATCCAGCTAGATTTCAACAGTAAGGAGAAAAAAAGGATGTCTTGAGAACGGCGTATTGAGAAATGGCTACATTAAATATAAAAAAGAAAAAGAGTGTGTAAAACTTCCTAACTTATTAAATTTCCTGCCACAGATCTATTAAATGGGATCTAAAGGAGCCACTGATTCCTCACCACTTCCTAGCAAACCCCTCCTCTCGAACGAAGCCACGGGAAGGCACCCGCCGCGGTCCCCGTGTCCCCGTGTGCGGGCGGAGGGAGAGGGGCCGGCGTGTCCCTGGGGGGGACGCGGGGGGCGGGTGAAGCGGACCCGCACACGGGGTGTCATCTGAGCCCACCGCCGGCGAGCCGAGGGGGGGCTGTGCTGGCCCGGGGGAGGCACACAGGACGTTATTCCGTCGGAGGAGGAATGTGCTTAGACACACGCTCTGCTTCTGAGCCAGCACGCGGGGCGGATAAGCCACGGACCAGCCTGCCGGGGGGCAGCGAGCCTCTCCGCGGCACCGCTGCCGGTGTCAGCGCAGGTAACGGCCGTGCTGTCGTGGCTGGGGTTTGGCGTCCGGTATGGCCAACTTCGTACCCGCTCTGCCCCGACCTCCGCGAGTCCCAGCATCTCCTCGCCCCGCACCGGACCGCGTCTGGTTCGCCAAGCCCTGAAGCTCTTTGCAGTTCAGGGTTTCTCGTTCTCCTCGTCCCAGGCTGCGTTCCAGCAAAGGACACCTTGGCGTTGGTCAGAGCACCTCTACCCACGTCCTTGGAGAAACCCAAGTAGTGGCAGTATTCCAAGCAAAAGGAAAGCCTGGAAAACTGGAGCACTAGGAAAACTTGTTAATTCTGCTTTGGTTTGGAATGGTTTTTTTTCTATTACTTTCTCGGCTTTTTACAACCCGTGTCATGATCAGTACGTACTTCTGAACCCGGTCAGGCCGTGCAGCGCTGCTCATCGCCAGACACCCTCCGCTCTCGCCTTGGCGTTGGCCGTCAGTGTGGAGGACTCTCACTCCTCGACGCTCCGGGCTCGGCGGTGAGGACCGCCCGGGAGAGGAGCGCTGCAGCCCGCGAGAGGCTGCGCAGGGCCGGGCTGGGGGCTGGAACCAAACGCCGCCGGAGCGGCAGCATCACCCCGCAGCCAGGCCGAGCGCCGTCCCCCGGCACGGCCCCGCTGCTGCTTGCCGTGCTCCTGCGGAGCAGGCTGCCGTGTCACCGGTGCCGGCGGGTACCGCACACAGGGTACGGCAGGTTATTTATAGCCGCTCCATCTTCATTTTCCTTGTAGCAGGGATGAGATCCGACACAGAGATTTCACTCCTGGGGGAACCTGTGTCATTTCCACCGTGGGGGAGCTCAACATGTCCTGCAAATGAACGACTTACCGAGACGTGACCCCGCAGAGACGGCACAGGGACCCGCTGCCCATCATGGATTCACATCCGCGTGCTCACCCAGAAAATGGCTCCATGAGGAGTTGGGGTTTTTTCCATGTTTATAGTGGCTCCCATGCGGCAGCCGAGGTTGGGGCACCGAGCACCTCGAGCTGCCTGGCTCCCGGCTGGGGCTTGCTGCGGCCAGCAGTGCCCTGGCCAGGGCATCGCTCGAAGCCGAGCGCGGGTGCAGGGGGAGGTTGCTGAGAGCTGGTGAGGGAAAAAGACACCTTTTGGCAGCCCCTGCTTTCCTCCATCACCGAGCCCTACGCGCACCTTGCAGGGAGTCACTCCCCTTGACTTTTGGCCGGGGCATGAAATCTCAGAGGGCCAACAGAGTGAAATGAAGGGTATTTTGTCCCAGCTGCAAAATGGAATATTACATAGAATAGAATAGAATAGAATAGAATAGAATAGAATAGAATAGAATAGAATAGAATAGAATAGAATGGTTCAGATGGAAGGGACCTACAACAACCATCAAATCCAACTCCCTAGTGATGCTGTTAAAAACGTGCCCCCCACTAGCCATGCTCCAGCAGTGCAAAGTGATGCTCTTTAAGGAAAAGGGACGCAGGTTTCTGCTGCCTGGCCCTTGGTGGCACCGCGTGGCAGGTGGCACTGCTGTGAAAGGTGACGCACCGGGCAAGGAAGGCGAGCGGGAGCTGCCAGCTCAGCAGCGAGGTGCCGGCTGTCTCTGGCAGCAGAGAGGCACTTGAGGCCTTTCGTCCCTCTTAACAAGAAATGAGCAGAACCCAACCTCACACCGACACAAACCACGTTTAAAACCGGGACTTATTTAAGGAAAGATCTACCATGCGCTTGCAATTCATGAACTGCTGTTTGTGTCTCGTACTACCTTAAGTGCTCTATATTCAGTTAACACAACAAGCATAAGATGACCATAAGATAAATAAAACCCACAGCGTATTCCAGGGCTGTGCACCCACCACCGCGGCGCGTGCTCACTGCAGAAGCAACTGGCCAGGACCCAGCGCAAACGTGGTGACGCGAGGCTGGGGACCGACCTCCGGCTGCGCCGGCACTCATGTGCCTGGCGTGCGGCGCTGTGAGCTCCGGCCCCGGCCCCGCAGTGCACTGGGCACTGTGGACACTGGGGAATGTTCTCCAGTGTAAGGTGCCCGCGAGGATGATTCCTCCACCACTCGCTGGGCAGACGTGGCGCTGGCCGAGCCCGGGGCAGCGCGGTGGAGGGGGTGCGCAGTGCCCTCCCCCAGCACCATTGCCAGCGCCTGAGTCACTCGGCTCCTCTGCAATTACTATTAATGTGTTAATTAAAATGCATTATTTACCTAAAATATAGCAGTAATGGCTTATTAATTAAATATAAAGTCTCTCAATGGCTAATTATTTTATGCCCTGTCCAAAGTGGGGGAGGTGTTTTTCAAACATTAAAAAGTCTAATTGCTGATTTTAGACCAGTGTCCATTTAGGTTTTAAAAGGCTAATGCCAAAGTGGGCAAATGTGCAAAAATGGGAGTGGGGCTGCAGAAAAGCTGGTTAAATCCTTCACAACTAAAAGACTCTGCAAAATCAAACACCAGCGATTTGCAATGCATGGAGATTTTGCAATGGCAGAGGGAGGGGAACCCCGGCAGCCCCCACCTGCCTTTCCCGTCTCCGACCTCCAAGTAATCTTGTCTGAGAGCGCACGCCATGGGCCCAATCCTGCCGCGGCTCTGCGCGGGCGGGCGCCTGGGCACAGGCAGAGCCGCTGCGGGAACCGGGGCTGCGGCAGGCGCCGGCTCAGCCCGGGGTTTGTATCTGGCGCAGACGGGTGGCCAGGGCCGTGTGTCCTGCTGAAGGCGTCACCTCCCCTCAGCCGCACAAGGGACGTCTCGAGCAGAGACCCTCAGACCACAGAGATCCGGAACCTGAGCAGTGCCGTGCACAGATCCCGCCTGTAAAATCAAAGAGGATTTGGGGGTGCAGGTTTTTTTTGCCTTTATGGCAAAGTATCACTTGGGGACGGTTTTTTAAATATCAGAAGATGCAGACGGGCACCTAATGGAGTTCTCAGAAGTGCCAGACTCACATTGATTTCATGCCTATCTGCACCTTTCAGGGCTTAAACGCATTTAAGAATCTGGCCGGAGGATCTCTGCTGCAGCATATTTTGGCAGGACTTTCACTCAAGATGTCGGGCCAAATTCTCAGCTAACATAAATCACTGACACAAGTGGAACTATGCTGATTTGCACCAGTCACAGACTTTAAATTAAAATTTAATTGAAAACTTAAGCTGTCATTAATTTTCAATGAATGGCTTTTGCAAGAATGCAGCCAGATCTGCACCAGTTCAGTCTCCTGCGTGGCCGTCTCTAACAAAGGAATAAAGAAATGCTTATTACGACAGCCATGTCTGATGTATTCTGATCCTCTGCCTTTACCTTTCCCTTCAGTGCTGTCTGCCGGCACGGTCTGTGTGATCCTTTCTATCAGGAGATCAGTTATTTCCATGCAAATCTCATTAGTTATCGTCACCCTCTCCTACAGCATAATTGCCTTTCTGGGACCTTGGCTGTATCGTGGCTTCCCCAGCTGGGGCTTCTCTTATGTTGCATCTTCTATTAAGTGTTGCCCTAGAAATGAAAGCAAAAAGCAAAAATGTACAAGATAAGGGATGTGTGTGTGTGCGCGTGTGTGCATGCATACGCCTGTATACGCAGGGACATACACACAAATATATGTGTATACCAGTGTGTTTGTTTTAACAGTATAATGAATTGATTTTGATATTGGACAAGGGATTCCTACATACTGCTTATAGCGCGTAAATATTGCACTTGGATTTCTTTTGGAAGTAGCTTGCAGTGCAGAGGAATCCCTGCCTACAGGTAACACAAGATCCACAGCCGCTTGCCAGGCTGACCCACCGGGTAGGTGAGGTTACGTGTCTGGGACTCGCCGTGTAAGTACAGGAGACTTTTCTGCCGTAGGTACAGGATTTCCTGACTTTTAAACTACAGAGTAATCACACAATATAAGATACTCCCACAGCCAACAATGGCAGAATATTGAGCATCATTATTAATTGGGTTTGATTTAAACCAGCTGCCAAACCTGAAGGGCGGGTCAATAAACCTGACGGCGAGAGCAGCCCCTGGCTGTGCTGGGGGCCGCCGAGCAGTCGGGCTGCAGGAGCTCTGCTGGGACCTAACCTGCCTCCCACTGCAGAAATGTAAGTTCTGGAATCAGAAGCTTTTAAAGAAAGATTTATGTTGAATATTTATTTGTGCTGAAAGTATGAGAAAACTTCTCTGTGATTCCTAAGTCTTACAAAGTTGTTTCATCTGTATCTATGCTGCTTTTGCGTTCTGTGCTAAGAAACACCAGCGAGCCCGTTGTGAGCAGGAGCTCTGTGGAAGTGGGGATCACTTTAGGAGCGGGGATAATCCGCAGGCAGTTGCACATGTGGGTATCTTCACTGGCTCTCAAGGAATTACTCTTCTGAGTAAAATTCACTTGCATAGTTAAGACAATACCGTTCTAAGGGAGAGGCTCACCCCAAAGAGAGAAGGCACGTGTCACAAAATAGAAGTGGTTCCTATTTAAAGCATAAAGACTGAGCTGTGAAACAACTGTATGCAAATGATAGAAAAGACTCAGACACTGAGAAATTACAAAATAAAGACAGCGTTAGAGGAAAGCGCTGGCTGTTGGCAGGTGGCGTCTGCGGAGAAAGCTCCAGGACTCGGGTTATTTGCTGCCCCAGCTCCGCGTCCCGGTTGCTGGTGCCCGGGTCCCGCCACCCCGCTGCAGCAAAGCTATCTATCCGGAGCATGAAGTAACACGGGCTGCAGAATGATTGATGTAACGAGTGATCTAATTTCCCGATCGGTTAATCCCAAATTAAAATCCTTGTGGTAAGATTTAGGTCTTTGCGTAGCATGAAGCTGTGGTTTAAAGCGGAGCCTTTCTTATAATGAAATGACTGCCATTAGCAGGGGACGGCAGCGCGCAGTATCCCTCATTAAGCACTACCACTGCTCCTCCAAATGAAGAAAAATGCTTTAGACAGTACGTAACCGGGCACGGAGAGGAGACACACAGCAAAGGCGCCAAAGTTAAGATGACTTCAGAGAGATGCAATTCCGTGCAGCAGCAGCACACAGAAACTGTGCTGATGAGGCTTTAAAATAACACAGAGATAAATTTGTGCTGAAATTTTCATAGATGGGAAGTATTTCTCACCCCAAAGCCTGTGCAGGACTAACTTAATGTTAGTATAAGCTTCAGAGAAAGATGGATGTTGGGAGGCAGAGGTCACGGGGAAGAGCTCGGAGATATGAGGTGTGAGGATAATTGAAGGAGGAGCAGGAGGAGGAGGGGAAGCCAACAGCCAGCGCCGATGAGATGCTGTGGGCACGGGCACTGCCGAGGCTGTCTGGGTGGGTGGACGGAGGGGAGGCAGCGGCCGGGATGTCCGCGCTACCAGGAGGGCCATGGGGAGATGAGGCTCCCCTATTTTATCGGCTTGTAAAGTGTGATGAGTTATTTAATTATTGATGAAGTGTTGGTTTGTCTGGAACGGCTTTCCAACAGCTGCGTTCACGAACAGCCGGCCTGGGGCTTGGTCTCTGTCGTTCGGTTCTGTCAGACTCTTTCAGCCCAGGGAGGCAGATTTTAAAGATGCTCTTGAAATGATGGAGTGGTGGGGAGCCGGGGCGGCGGGGCAGCGGTTCGCAGGCAGCCAGCAACACCCTGTTAGAGGCTCGGTGTCCACTGAGAGCCCAGTCTAAACCCATCCTGTGTGCTGGTCTGGGGAAGTGTTGCAAGGTGCAGTGTGTGCAAATGGACCCTCCGCGTCGGCAGCCCCCAGCGGGGCGCTCCGACAGCAGGCGAGACGGGGAGGCTGCTTGGCTCTTCCAGCGGGTTTGTCTCCAATTCCATCCCCAGCCATTTAAAGCTATTGAGCGAACAAACCAGCGACTGCAGTGAAGTATTAATTCTGCAGCTTGGCCGTGAACTTCAGGTACTTGTCTTGTGACTCCCACTAGGAAAATGCCAAAGCCAGGGTAACCTTTTGCAAGCGCCGGTTGTCTCAAAACACGACTCTGCTCCCCTTTTACAAGACCAAATGGCAACGTGACGCGGGCAGGCGAAAGAGCAAACCTTTCAGGGGCTTCCCGCAGCACAGTGCCCCGCTGCCTGGCTCTCCGTCCCCCGGGGCTGGACCGCTCTGGGCGAGGGGCTGCTCAGCAGGTCCTGGCAACGGGGCCCGAAGGCGGCCTCGGACACAGACCTGATGGATCAAAAAAGGGTTGTGGGGTTTTTTTTTTTGTCACCAACAGGAGCGGTGCGGTGGTGCGTGAGGGTGCAGCCGCAGCAGCCACCAGCACTGCCTCTGCCCTGGGCTCCGCCGGGGCAGATGGGGCATCCCAAGGGGTCGGGGAAATAACACAGAAACCAGCTCCAGACAATGACAGAATGTGTGAGAATTGAAAATTACACCAGGGCAGTCTCTCTTCTTGTTCTCCTCTTTAATATTAGAGTTGTTTGAAGTGAATAATTTATAATGAGACTTCTTCTGTTGCCAAATTTGCGTATCTTTGGCCAAATTTGCTGTAGATTGTGCCTGCGTTGCTGTACTGGTGCATTCATTTCCAGCAGGGTTGGCTTGTCTAATTGTATTGTGATTTAAATCTCACCCTTCCTTGCATAGACATCTCTTTCGCTCTTTGCCCTCATTCCTTCGTTACTGTTCCCACACTTCTTTGTCCTCATTCACTCCTGAGCTCCGCTTGTCCCCAGCCAAGCGCTGCTTTCTCCACTGCTCATCAGAAACGCCTGTTTGAGCTGTTCTGCTCTCCAGTACATGGCAGTGATTTTTGTAAAGGCTTCTGTGTGTGATGTTTACTGTTTCTAGCACGGAGAAAGCATCATCACCCAGGGGACAGCCTGGTGGGGTCCAGGTCCGGGCACTGGAGGTCCGTTCTTGGCCTTTCAAGGTTTATTGCAAACCAGGTCTGTAATAAGTTCAAGCTCACTCTGGCCATCTCTACACCTGGAAAATGTGGAAATGCAGGAAATTAGCACAGCCTGCAGACTTCTTTGTTTCCTCAGTGATGGGGAGTGTCCAGAGGCAGATGCTTCTCTGCGCCTTGCCCTGCGCTTGCGGGCTCTGCGTGGGGCAGCGCCCGGGCTCAGAGGGGCTGAGCCACCCGGGACGGTGTCACCTTGATTCCTACTAAACGCAGAGTAATCAAACATGAGAATAGCCTTAGAAAGTGCCATGTCACAAACTGTTTAAAGCACGTTTCTTTGGACTCATTTTCACGCGCAGACCAGACAGGGTCATTGACCTGACACAGCAGTTTGAAGCAGGAGCGCTGTGCCTTGGCTGGCCACGCTCCTCCCAGCCTGTCCTGCCTCTCCCTGGCCGCAGCACGAAGCCCAGAGCTGCAGCGACCATCCTCGTCCCCGGACACACAAACCTTTGGTCACTCACCCCAGCACAGCCAGTACTTCTGTCTTCCAGCTCACGCTGGCTTTTCCATGCCATCCATTTTGCACTGGTGCCCACTCCAGAAGGCAGCTTTGGGACCTTCATCATCAGAGACAAACTCCGAGAGATAAAATGCTGTTGTCTCTCCCTTTGATCACCTTAAAGGGACTGAACTCTGTTTATAAACTGTCACTCACTTCCCTGTGCTGCTTGAGAAATTCTGATGCAAGGCCTGGAGGTGCTACCAGAGGGATGATGAATGTGGGAAGCCAAAAGCTTGGCTGCTTTTAATGCAGGGATGAATTAGGACCTGGTAAATGAATGCCCGCTTCTAAAACAAAAAAGAGAAAAACACAGCATGAGGAGACATCTGCCTGCTCCTCAGCATGCTACGAGCACTCGCTGCCGGTGCTCAGCACCGCCTGGAAGCTCCATCCGGATCGGTGCGTCCTTGCAGGGCCACTGTGTGCACGGAGTCGCTTTACCCTGGAAGATCTCCAGGGCAAGGAGAGGCTCTAAGAAATCACATTACATCGAAGGGAAAGTGGGGGACGCAGCAAACAGCCTTTGGAAAGCAGAGAGGGAACGTGGGGCAGAGGCAGGAACAGCTCACAGCATGTCGGAGCCTGTGCAGCTCCCCAAGACATCGCTCTCCTCCCTCCTCCCCCCGCAGATCTGCTACGCGCAGTCTCAGAGCCTGGAAACCCTCTGTGCTCAGTGCTCAGACTTTCTGCCCCTCTCTTAAACTCACGGCGGCATTTCAGCTGTGTTTCTAGTGATTTGACTGTCAGTTTTAATAAACAGCCTAAACAAACAGCCACGTGCCAACCACCCTTAAAGCCTCTCGCTTGCTCAAGCAGTTGGCAGATTTGAATATTGGGTGATGAATTTAAGATAAGCATTTCTGCTGATTTACTAAGCACGGTTGCTCATGAAATAGCCGGGCGGGAGCAGCGGGGGGGACGTGAGGGCTCCCGCAGCAGGGACTGGTGCTCCCGGACACTTTGCTCTGTGTGGACAGACCGCGCAGGTCTGTTCCTCCATCTCACCAGCTGCAACCAGTAACGCAGACCTGCAGGGACCCCGCGATGGGTCCCCATCCTCCACAGAGACAGGGGCTGGTTTCCCTGGTTTGTGGCGGTCAGTGTGGGAAGCGCAGTGCCCCGTTCCAGGGCCGCACGCCTCTGCGGGGTGAGAGTCGGTGTTTGGGGAGGGGTGATGGCAGGGAAGGGATTTGGGGTCACGGTTAAAGCCAGCGGGCAGCCGGTGCGTCAGGATTACATATAAACAACTCAGGACATTCACCCGAAGAGGGTGAAGCCTGCCGAGCTCATTCTGCGTAAGCTGAGGTATCTAAAAGGCGGCAAACGTGAGTCCTGTCAGATGGAGATGGATGGCNAACAGCCACGTGCCAACCACCCTTAAAGCCTCTCGCTTGCTCAAGCAGTTGGCAGAGTCAAGTCCGCTGGGAAGGAGGAGTGAAGAGGGAGGAGACTGGGAGAAGCGGGTCCGGATAAGCTCAGATCTCATCTATGCTAACGCAAAACTTAATGTGCCGCCTCCTCGTGAGGCTTGCAGCTTGTTTACCTTTCAATCAAAACAGGCCTTAAATTTCGTGTTTATCTTTTGCAGTACGTTCATAAATTGTAATCTGAGATTTCTTCTGAATAATTCATAGAAAGCACAAATTGCATTAGGCAGTAATCACCTGTGTGCTAGGAAATGGGGGGATACCAAGTTTAAGCAAGACCGGGGCTACAGAAGCTGTTTCAGAGCCTGTGGGAGCCTTCCTGAGTGCTGTAAATGCGGATTTTTGGCCAAAGGCGTGTTATCCGCTCCCGATGCAGGAGTGAGAGGTGGCCAAAAGCTGCCAGAATTCCTTCAATTGGCCTGGAGACCTCATTTAATAAAACAGGTGACCACCACTAGAAGTACGCGCTCCTGAAGCACGGTGTGCCCGGCAGTCTCTCAGCTCAGTGAAGAGCAGCCGAGGCTGCGATAACCCACCCAGCAACGGGAACGGCAACGGCTCTCCTGGGAATGCCGTTTCCAGAGCTCCTAAACTCTTGGTCCGTACATCCTTCTCCTCCCGCTTGTGCGAGTGGGCTGATGCTGAAGGATCCCCCAAACCCCTCTGCTCCGCAGCCCGTTAGGTGCCGTGTCGGGGTGGACCGGGGTACGCACATGGGCTCGAGCCTGCGGGGAAGGGTCAGTCCCATCGCCTGCCGCGGCCAGGGCTGCTCCGCATCTCGGGAAAGCCCCTGCAGCGGCGAGGGGAAGAGCTTGGGGGGTGATGGTGCACACAGTCCTTCACAGAAAGAAAAGCGTAATAATGTTTGGCTCAGCTCCGACGCCGCCTGCCCGCAGCCCTTCGAGGGGACAAAGTGTTCCTCCTCCCCTGGGACAGGCACTGCCGATGTGCCGGGACGGTGATTCCTTCCCCCATCCCGTCCCGCCACGCGCAGCACGGACTCGCAGAACTTCTACAGACCGTCGTCACCACTTCCAAGCCGGGCGTCGAGCCCCAGCCTGCGCAGTGCGCTGCTCCTGTGCCAACCCCTCGATAGGCAAAATCGCTGTCCTGGAGTGCAGCTGCTGCAGTAACTTTTCCAGCATTTCCTCGGGTGCCACATCTATTAGCAAGCTGAGAAAATACCCTGTCAGGCTCAGCTAGAAGCGCGGCTCTTCCTTCAGACTGGAGATTTCAGCGGTCGTCAGCACAAACATGAAACCCAAATCCGATGACTTTCAGGGTAAAGTCTGTTCTGCGTTTCCCGTCGCCTCAGCACAGTCCGGCTGTTTGCCGTCGCTTGTTGGGCGCAGCAGTGGCGCGGATGGATCGTACTGTGAAGTCAAGGGCACTGATTTCCAGCTTGAAACCAGTGTTACCTTTGAAAAGATTTTAATTCAGTGATTTTAGGAAGAAATACATTAAAGAGTCTGGAGAGAGAAAGAAAAACAGCGAACAAAATAGGCAGGGGTTCCAGTGGACCCTTCATCCTGCCCTCCTGCTCTGGGAGGTGGTCCCCCGTTCTTGGCCCAGCCCCAGCAGGCGTGTCCAGCTAATTCCTAAAATCCTGGGTGGCAGGGATCCCACGGCTCCCCGCCTCCGCCCGATCCGTGTCCCGTGAAGGGTGAGGCGCGGTGGCCCGAGCCGGCCGTGAGAGCGGCAGGGCCGGCAGAGGCGACCCCCGGGCTCCCCGCAGCCCTCGCCCGCGCGCGGGGCTGCTGCCATCAATACTCGTTAGCAGGGAGATTGGTACTGCCCCTCCTCAGACGCCACGTTCTTGCCCAAACAATCCGGTTATATTTAAATTGCTTTAAAACCATTAGAGATAATCAATTCGCATTAAAGATCTGCAGTTCTCTGCAATCAATTTCCTTGTCTGTCTGCAAACTTTTCCCAGCTTGAGGAAGTTCCCCGGAGCCGGCGGGTGGTTTATGGGGTGAAATAGGTCGGTGCCGTTGGCCCCGGTGCCCCGGTGAGGGGGTCCTCGCCCGCCGGGTGAGCCCCGGGCAGCTGGCAGAGGGTGGGCGAGGGGAGATGGCAACGAGCACAGCGTGGCCAAACTGGGGGGAAAAGGGAAGAAACAGGGAGAAGGAAGAAATGGGGAGGATGGAAGTCGAGGAGGAGCTGTTGGTCTCTGTGTGTTTGCAAGAGGAAAAGAGGAGAGAACTGATTTATCCATCCAGCAGGTAGGGATATGAGGAAAAAAAATTCAAATTGATCAAAAAATTAAATATTCATGGGACATTATTCATTAAGATTCATCTTGCCAAGTGGGTGAAATGAGGCAAGGGAAGAAATTAGCTTGCTTGAGAGTGTCAAAGTGATTATGTGATTAAATTGCAATTTATAATTTCTCCTTCAAAAATGTTACTCCTTGATTTGCGTTTCTGCCCCCTCTCTATTTTTCTTGAAGTCTCCCATTATGTGTGTATGATCAATAAATGCTCAGGGCATGTCTTAAAGAAAAGCCCACAGACATCTGTGCGCGCTTGTGCGGGGCCAGCAGAGCCGTGTCCCTAACGCACGTCCTCTGCCAGCTTTTCCCGTGATTTATTTGTCCTAGAGGCTGCTCGCACGTCTCAGGACCGGCCTCCTCCCCGCAGACCCACGGCTTCATTTACCCCTTTCACTGGCTCATCGCTGCAGTTGTAGGGAGGCAGCAAGTCAGCCCTCGGCTTCTCAGGCTGCTGTAGAGCGTAATCCGTCCTCGCGCCGGGTGCGCAGGGAGATTTGGTGCAGAAAACCAGTGTTGTGGCATTTGCTTCTCTAATGTAATGCTGGGGAGGCCACAGCTCAGCCCCTTCCACACACACAAACCTCGCTCCTCCAGCACGGCCCAGACGGGCTCAGCGCAGGCAGCGAAAGCAGCCGAAAACCTGTTCTAATATTTCATTCTCATTTGAAGAACTCAGCCTCTCGTTGTTGTTGTTGTGCCTAACCTAGAAAGGGGAGATATTTCTTTTTTGCTGCCCAATAAAGATTTAGTGGCGTATGTTGGCTGTTTGAAAAAATACAATATTAATTCATGGCTTGTTTATGAAGAGCACAAGGCTTGCACAGGTTAATTAGTTGAGGCAGGCTTTTCTTCAAGTGAATGAGCAGCCATGGGGTTTATAGCTCTGTCACCCAGTTTATTTGTTCACTTTCTGTTTTATTTGGGAATACACTTATACAACAATAAATAAAATCAACCATGACAAGGCTTATGTCTGCAGCAAACATTTAAGCCCTGCCAAGGTAGTAATCCGCAGAATGCTTGCAGCTCTCAGCCCCGCAGGAGCCGGCTGTCTCTCCCAAACGGCAGCGGGGAGGGACGGAGGGGGACCAGGGGAGGGATGTGAGAAAGGAGCGGGCAGTGAGGGCTGCAGAGATGCTGGCGGCCGCTCGGAGAGAGAGAACCTCTCACCTCTGAGCCGCCTCTGGGCTCTGCCCGGTGCCACCGGAGCCGGTGAATGTTTGCTGACAGCCACCCTCCTCTGATCAAACACTATTAGTGGACAGATGGGCCACTTTGCTCTGAGGAGATGAAAAGGAGTTAACCTGGGCTATTAAGCCAAGCGTCCGGCTCATGGTGAAATTAAACGCTTTGCTGCTCGTAGGGCAAACGTCCGCATGAGAGGTGGAACGCGAGGCAGAGGGAGCTGCAGGGGGAGACGGTAGAAGGGAGTTGGAGGGGCTCAGAGACCTTCATCCCCGCAGATGCTGCAGCACTCGCAGTAGCAGCTTCCCCAAGAAAAACAGATGCAAAGGGGTATAAAATATCAAATATCTCTGACGAGATGCAAGCTTTCTGAAAGTCTGCAGGTCTCCCGCACAATGGCTTCTCCAGAACCAGCCGTCCCGAGAGAATCCGCGCTGGCCAGACCCTGCCTTCCGCAACCGGGGGGTGCGAGCCACCCCTGCAGCAGAGGCAGAGCGAACCACGCGCCCCGGGGCAGAAAGCCCGGCTGCGGCCGGGCAGCGCTACCCCCGCCTGCTGCGGAGCGCGGGGTGCGTGCCAGCGGTGGGGTGCAGACGCAGCCCCCGGCGGGGACGGGCGGGAGGAGCAGCCTGCTGGGGAGAGGAGCACTGCCCGCTCCCAGCGCCAGCCCCTGTCCCTGGTTAATAGCGTTGCTCTTGTAATTGCCGTTACGTTAATCACTGTACTGAGTCCCAAGAGCATCCCCCATTTATTGCCAAGCCATTGGCAGAGGAAGGCTTTTTCTGAAGGAGTGCAAGTCCTGATCCAAAAACATGTGCCGCTGACCTTTTGTAGTCTCTGTTGTAAGAGCAGTATCACCTGCTGACCTAAAAACTGCCGTCTTGGCTTGGAAGAATGACAGAGCTTTGTCTGAACCGACACAGCGTGCACGGGTACAGGCTGGTGTCCTGTAAGCAGGGAGCTGGAACGGAGGAGTAACTCCAGCAGTGTGGGGGTGGGGGGAGGGCTGGTGCCGCACGTAGAGGGGCATCTTCTTGGCAGTCACGGAGGTGTCGGGGGCTTCTGTCGCGTTTCTCCTTCTCTCACCTTTCCCCACGTGCACGGAGAGCGCAGTGAGCTGTGGCACGGGGAAGATGGTTGAGGAGCAGCCTGGGCTGGGGGTGTCTGGGGTCAATGCCTCGCGTCATTTTAGGGACAGCGTGTAACTCGTTTACCCCTTGCTTCCCCTTCTCTTATGCCTGAAACGAAGGCATAGCAGAAGGGGCAGGCAATGGGGAGAGGGACAGAATTAGCCTGATGTGTCACTGGATCTGAAGGCAGGATGCTGCTCCTGTCCCCATCATGGAAAGCCAACAAGAATATCTAACAAAGCGCAGGTTCGGGCTGAAAAAGTTCGAGGTAGAACATTGGAAAGACACTGAGCTCAAGGAAAACTCAGCCCGATTAAACTGCTTTAAATCAGTTTACTTGGTTGTTTCTGCTTCACTTGCAAGACATCGTTATAATTACTTGGCATTGGCAAGCCATTACTCAGAGGTTCTGGGCCAGGGTAGCAGAAGACATGATTGTCTCATAAACCTAATGAGCCATATTGATTACTGGAGGATAAGGACCGAGCTATAAACAGCCCATATTCTTTATTTGTCTAGTTGTTAGATCTGTATTTGCAGCTTGGACTTGACAGTGAGTTATGCGGGGACGCTGTGGGCTGTTCCGCTGCTTCTCACATAAAGCACAGTTTGGCATTTGCATCCCTTCCCTTGTAACCAATGCCAAGGATGGATGGAAGGTGAATTTGGACGCTGCTTTGAATGGTGCCTCCATCTCAGAAGACGTTGGTGGGAAGTACAGCGCAGTGCGCTCCCGAGCGAACGGGAGGGGCAGGTTGGGAGTTGCGACGCTTGTGAAGCCATCTGCAACGGACGGTCCGTCAGCAGTGGGTACTGCGCGGTTCCGCCGGCCTCTGCCCGTTAAAGGAGACGGTGTTTGTGGTGGGAGCGCGTGCGTGTCCCTGCTTTGGGACTTGATGTCTGCTGTCGGGATAGAAATAGATCAGTAGAGAATTGGAATTAGTTCAATTATTAAAATTGCCCAGCTCAGCCTGTCCCAAGAACCCACGCCCCGATTACACAGTGCGGTTTTGGCATTGAACCAGTTGCTCCATTTCATGCTGCAGGACAGCTGCCTGGTCAGGGCTGTCCAGCACAGAGGGTCCCCAGGGCTCCCAGTTAAACCCTTCCAGTGCTCAGCTACTAATCTTCTCCTCCCAAGAGAGCACCCAAATGGGCTTTCGAGTACTTCTGTCCTTCCAACTGCACCCTGCCCAGATCTTCTGGGTGGACCAACATCTTCACCTCGAGATGTCTGCCCAGCCCCGCAGCTCCGTCCCGGGGGTGACATCCCCCCTCCTCCCTGGGAGGGCTGGTTTGCTCAGTGCCGGCTGAGGCTCCTGCCTCCCTGCTCTGAAGGAGACACGCTACATTTGGTGTTGCTGGAAATTACTTTTTTCTTTTTTTGAGCTAACTGGATGAACCTGAGAGGCATTAACTCTTCTTTGCTAGGCGTGTGCAGGAGCAGGAAAATGGCAAAAGCATCTCTTGGTACTGAAATGGCATTCATTAGCCACAGAATCTTCTTCCCCACATTGAAAAATCCCCTATTCCTGTCGCGGTTGCTTGGCTCGGGGGCAGAAGTGGCGCAGCGGGGCTCCTCCTCGACTCGCACAGCCGGGGCAGGACGGTGCCCACAGCCCGAGGGGACCGCGCACCCCCCGGGGCCAGCGGGCTTCGTGAGAGCCGTGGCCCCCCGGGGAGCTGTGTTCCCGCCACCCTCCGATCCCCACCGCTCCAGCTCCACAAAACTCCCGGTCCCTCCCAACACCCCAGCTCCTCACAAGCCGGAGGCTTTTTCTGGAGAGCTTTTGCCAACCGTCTACTCCAGAGACTTTTTTTTGTTGTTGGTTTGTTTGGGGTTTTTTTTGTTTATTCCTTGAAATCAAGGAGAAAAAACTTTCTGCAAATCTGCTGTATTTTCTGTCTGCGCTACACTGCCTGCCCACCCGGAGCTCCGAGGGGCCCGTGGCCTGACTCTGTCTCTCGTGTGGTCCAGGAACGATGCTGGTGAACTGCAAAGGGTGTGGGATGCGGCTCCGCGGGCTCAGCTCCCCCCTGCACCGCAGCGGTGCCAACGGGGAAATGGCTCTACCCACCCTGCTCCTACCGCAGCTCTTTTTTAATTGGGAGTGACTCTGAACTGCCTTACTCTGCATTTTATACCTTCAAATGAGTGATCTTTGATGTCGTGTCGATTCATTATTTGTGCAATGGGAGTGCTTTGCTGCCCCAGACGATAACGGGGGCGCTCGGGGGGTGGGGGCTCCCTGCCCAGGGGACCCTGCAGTGCCCCATGGGGGTGGGAGCCTCAAGGTTACAGCTGGGCCAGCCCCAGCACCTCGTTCTTTACCGAATCCTGGCGTTTGGTGGTGCCGGGAGGAACAGCGGGGGTTCGGATGCTGCAGGGACATAAACCAGCTGCCAAGCGCCCAGCGGAGCCCGGCCAGTGGCACGGGGCTGCTGCTCGCCCCGTCCCTGGGGCCGTGCTCGGAAACGCTAGCTGCACTAAACAGTTGAAATGAGGCAGTAGGAAATTAAATATGCTTATTAGAGCTAAAAATAGCGGCTCTGTTCTTTGGTGATGCATGAAAAAAAGCCCCTCGTACCAGAAAAATACTTTGGGCCTCTGCCAGGCAACAGACGCAAGAAACCTTTTGCTGCCGCGCTGGGGGAGCTGGTGGCACTGCCGCGGGACCTCGGCGGGACTATTTTTAGCAGTGGATCAATGTAGGCTTTTCTGCCCGTGAAGGAAGAGGCAGGCTGTCCAGCCAGCATGGCAGGTGTGAAGAACCCTGCGTTAAATATTAATCTCTGTTAGACAAAGAGCCATTCCGTCTCCATCATGCGGGCGGCATCGGTGGGAAACGCGTGGGCTTGGTGCAGGTCGCGCGTGGCACCTCGCTGGCCCGGCGGCAACGGGACACTGCTGTCTTTGGGGAGTTCCCCCTCCTCAAGCGAGCGACAAGCCTTGGGCCGAGTGCTGCGGTGATCGCGCCGGCTGAGGGGTCCGTGGATTAGGGGACAGACACGGGTGGCGATGCTGTATTCCGAGCAGGGTGTCGGGTACCGCTTCGAACCTGCTGTTTGAGCTCAGTCCTCCTGACATCAGCTCACCTTAGCAATGCCCTTTTCCTTGCACTGCCTGTACTGCCGGCAAATACTACCGTCCTCATACCTGATGTGGGGAAACTGAGGCAGGNCAAGCGAGCGACAAGCCTTGGGCCGAGTGCTGCGGTGATCGCGCCGGCTGAGGGGTCCGTGGATTAGGGGACAGACACGGGTGGCGATGCTGTATTCCGAGCAGGGTGTCGGGTACCGCTTCGAACCTGCTGTTTGAGCTCAGTCCTCCTGACATCAGCTCACCTTAGCAATGCCCTTTTCCTTGCACTGCCTGTACTGCCAGCAAATACTACCGTCCTCATACCTGATGTGGGGAAACTGAGGCAGGCAGGGATGGCACATCTCTTCTGCGCCCTCCGAGGAGTAGCAGAACTATCTCAGTTACCGACGCAGTCAATTAGTACGCATTGCTCCTAAAGACTGGTGGTGTTCAGAGAAGCCACAAAGCTGCTCTTTTCCCAAAAGCTGCTTTCCTTCGGATGCAGCTTTGGATCCCGTCTCTGCCTGTGTCAGAGGGAGCTGAAACGTTGGCAGAGACAAAGCAGCTCCGTCCCCCTGGGCAGAAGGTGCAATGCTGCACCCCTGTGGGAACTGACAGCCTTGGACATCAAACCTGGGATCTCTGGGCGGACGTACGTGAGCTTTCTGTGACCCACAGCATCCCCACCTATGTCTCGTGTGGCCCAGTGCACCAAGAGGGGGGGGAAAAGGGGGTCCTGGGCAGGTGCTGTGTGAGACTTCTCTCTCAACCCCCTGGAAGTGGCGGTGGTGC
The DNA here is from genome assembly GCA_003993805.1 of Himantopus leucocephalus. NCBI lineage: Eukaryota > Metazoa > Chordata > Aves > Charadriiformes > Recurvirostridae > Himantopus > Himantopus leucocephalus. The sequence goes on along the minus strand of RSEF01000026.1, from coordinate 5,573,368 downwards.
CATTCCCGGGGACAAGGAAAGGGGAGAGCTGAGATTTCTCCAGCTTGCAGGGATCCTGGAGTTGTATTTTTTAGATAACAAGCAGCCAGCATTGTCGCTTCTCGCAGGCAGGTTAATCCTCTAAACTTGAAATGCGTTTCATCTGGAAGTAGGTATATTTGATCATACAAGGGGAAAAAAAAAAATTAAATAGGAGCCCCATGCAAATAGGAAATTATGCAAATCACCTTATATATTAGACTGATAAAGTTTGTGGTTGCTATTTCAACTCACGTTGCCTGAATGCAAATTCTGAAGTAATCTGCTAAATGTGAGCAAGCCTGACATGCATGATAATATCGCCGGTTCCCTTGGTCCTCTGTGCCGTAGGGCCCGAGCACCGCTCCCCGCAGGAGCGTCTGGCGTTCTGCAGCGGCTCTGAGGTTTACGAGCAGCCTCCGCACCCCCCGACATCTTTTCGGCTTGCAGAGAAAATTGTCGTTTTGGAGACCACAAAGCCAAGCCTGGAAAGTAACTTCTTTCACCGCACAAAACAGAAACTGTGAAGCCATCGACGACAGCAGCTTTCCATCCGGATTTCTTCCTTTTCCCGTCCCAGCCCTGGGCTGATGGGGAGCACGGGGCGCCCGCAGCCTCCGTCCATGGGGGTGCTGACTGCGCCCGGGGCAGCAGGGAAGCCATAGCAGCTCTCGTGCTCTGAGCACCAACCGGTGTCTGAACAATACGGTATTTAACCGGTACCCGCCCAGGCCTGGTTTGTACCAGCAAAGGGCTCTGGACGCTCTCCGGGGGCCCAGGGACCGGCCGGTGGGCAGCGGGGCACGGCGAGCCTCCCACAGACCCTCCAGCCCCCCCGGCAGGACGCAGCTCTCGGAGCTCTCTGGTCACCTTAGGGCAGTGTGTGGCCTCTCTCCTCCGTGAGAGGTACGAAACGAGGAGCATCGCTTCCAGAAATAATCGCCCACGAGCAATACGAAGGATCTTGACTGGAGAGCACCGCTGCTTCCCTCTGTGCTGCGTGGAGCAAAAATCTCCATTAGCCGCTGTTAGTTCGGTTGCCTCCAACATTATAGACATTATAACAACATTATACATATTATAACAATATTATACATCCCGTCAGACATCTCCATAGCTGTCCCCCTGCTCTCTGCCTGGGAGGGGAGAGCTGCTCAGCACCAGTGGGGGAGTTTGCACACTGGTTTGCGGGGACCATCGGCTGCTCGGCAGCAGCCCTGAGACGGCCTTGCGTTGGCTTTATGGAAATGTGTCCTCTGAGCTCCCTTTCGCACTGGTGGTTTTTCAGGAAGATCTTTCACGTGGCTGCAGCAGAGCTGCCAGAATAACTGTGCGTGCGTGCTAGCCAGCCGGGGGACTTCCAGCGCTGAATTAGCAAAGGCTCCAGGACGCGGGCAGGCGGGCCCGGAATTAATAGGGGCGGCCACACAAGTGTCCTCGCGTTATTAAACCGAATGAGTCATTTTTTCAATAAACCATAATATGTGCTAGAGAAAGGGTTTCCTGGTTAATAAGGACTCAGCTGTATTTTCTCATCAGATGTAACAAAATGAGAACTTGACCAAGTTCTGGAGCAGCGTCCACGACTCCATCCATCGCCCGGGAAGAGGCTCGAGCTCCCTGCTGCAGGGCAGCGTTTGATGCTGTAGGTGCTTCACCGTGAACCAGCAGCTTCCTGAACCACGGAAGAGGCTCGAGCCTGACTCCTCTTGCGCTGATTTAATGCTATTGTGACTTCGCTGTAGCGCAGGGTAATTTATGCTTTCTGGGAAAAGAATATATATGCATTTAATGAGAGAGTTTTCAACCTTACAGCTACCAGATTGAAAGAGTCACCCCGTGTCTTTCCCAGGTGTTTCTCGCGTGTACCTGTAAGGCATTAGCCCGTTCCCTGCAGTGTTCATATTTAAACAAGGACTTGCCCTTGCGTTCCATCTCCTGCACTGACATCTCGCTGGAGCCGTCCTGCTGCATCTCTGCTCCTCCATCTGTAGAAAGTAATCTTCACCAGTCACCGTGTTAATTTTTTAAGACCTAAACCTAAAGAATAAGAAATATTCTTAAATGACTGGCTCTGCCGCTTCCTCCTGCCTTTGTGTTATTAAATAAGTTAGGGAGGAAATATCAGCCTCTGCTTTTACTGCCGCTCAGTTCTTGTTTGGGTGGGTTTGTTTTCAGAAGTATTCTTTTGTTTTTCCCCTCACTGCCATTGTGAAAATAGCAAGTGCCTGAGAGAGGAAAACTCCACACGCTCCCGGTGTTTGGCTCTATTGTTTAGCTTGTGTTTTCATCTCTTTGCGGAGTGCGCACGTGGAGGGGCTCTTGATTTCCCTCCCGTTAATGTCTGACAGCTCTTCGCAGGGGCTGTGCCCTTCTGCGTTACGCTCACAGGGTCTCATTTCCGAACTGGAAACGGTTGAAGGAGTCCGCCCGCGCTGCTGACGGACAGCGAGCTGATGCAGCACGGGGCTCGAGGAGCAGGGACGGGCACGCCAAGAGCGGGTCCGGAACAGCCACGGTGCGCCCGCAGCAGCCCTGACCTGCGGCGCAGGTGCAGAAGTGGGTGACATTGCCGCCCCACGCAGCTCCTGCTCGCTGCTACTGTCGTTATTCCTCAGCAGTGTCCGGGTGCGAGGCTGGGCTGGCAGTGGGAGCGGGCTCCTCGCAGCCTGGCACAGCTCGGCAATGTCCCCTCTGCCAAGAGGGGACACTGCGGGGGACAGAGCCGGTGGCTCGGTGGTCCTCAGCACGTCACTCCCAGCAGCGTGTGCTGCGGATGCGGGGACAGCAGCAGCGTGTGGGTGGGAAAGCCGCCCTGAACTGGGCTGGGGGCATCGCTCCAAGGTCAGATGAAAAACGAGGGCTGCAGATTATCTATATTGGCAATTTCAGAATAAATTGCTGCTGGAATCCTTCCCTGCGAAAGCCAGAGCCTGTGAACGTCAGAGGTTTCTGAAAGTCAATAACCAGAGACACGTCTGCTCTAGGCCTTCCCTGGAAACAGGGGGTGGAGGGGAGAAATGTCAGATGAGCAGCTCTGATCTCGCTTGCCCACGCGCGTGTCGAGCTAAGCCCTGATTGCCTCTCATCCGCGGGAGCTGTGCCGGCAGGCTGCGGGACAGCCGGGCTGGGACAGCCGGAGCTGGCAGAGGGCTCTGTGAAAAATGAAAAAAACCCTGCCTGTGAGAACCTGCTTCTTGCTTTGTGCTTTGTTGAAATGCTGAGTGCGAGGGGGGAGAGTTGAACCTCTTCTCCCTGAGCAGGAGCCTCCAAACACCCGGTCCGGCTGCAGGTGAAACACCGGCAATGTTGCTCTGCCCGCTCCCACCGTGGCTTACGCTGCGGCACGTGCAGTGCTGGGGACGGCGCGCAGCTCCTTCCCGTGCCGGCCGGGACGCTGGCAGGGCGAGCTGGGGCACGGGGGAGCTGGGGCACCCGGGTGCCACCACCTCGCTGCCCGCCAGTCGTGCCCGAGCCCAGTTACGCTGAGAAAGCATTTGAAGAGAGTAAACATATAATTACTAAATGTTATCGGAGCATTATGTCTGTGTGCGGCACATAGCAGAAATCGTGCTTATAAGCAGCCTCCAGGACTCTGCGCACAACGGTTTAATCAGGTATGAAATCACATTGATCTCACAGCCGCCTTCCATAAGTTATTTGTAAGTGAAGTCCTAATACAGACTGGGGCTCTTATTATTCCTCCTGACTTGCCTCGTTGCCCATGGCCTTTAAAATGTTCCTTTCCCATCTTCTTCCTCTTCTTCCATTCCCCCTTCACCAGCTCAGAAATAACCAAAGCAGGACCGGTGCCCTCGGTGACTTCTGCTCCTCTCTCAGAGCCGCATTAGCGCTGGCTGACGTCTGTCACGTTCCTTGGGAAAACAGGAGCCCGAGGCTCCTGGGATAAGGGATTTGTGGGGGCAAGGGAGGGCAGGGAGCCTGGCAGGAGAAATGGGTCAGAAATGCCCCATGTGTGCGTTAACCTCTCCGGCCGGAGTCTTTGGGAAACACTTCCGCAGTCCCGCAGCACCGCAGCTCTTCTGCACCCGCCCCTTCCCCATCGGGATGCTGCTGCGGAACACCCGGAGAATCCTTCCAGGCAGAAGTAAAGTTTCTTGATATTCTTTCATAGTGTCTCTGTTTTGGAAGACTTTTGTTGCAGGACATATGTGTGGTGTATATTTGTGTACAGATGTTAATGTTGCTCGTCAGTCGGTATATAAATCGGACCAGCAGCGATCCATCCCTTGCCGCGGCGGCACTGGCCGGGGGTTCTCCATCCCACCCCGGGCCGGGACTCGCACTGCGAGCGTTCCCGCGTACGGTGCGAGGGGTGGGCACAGGCCAGCAGAGCATGTGCTTTGAGCAGCTACGAGGAGTTAGGCTGGAAGGCACGCTAGAAGTGTTGGAGGTTATTTATTCTCAGCATTTTTGCAAGTCTTGGGGGGGAGAGGGGGCTGCAAATTTGGAGGCAGGTCGCTGGCTCCCGGCTGTGCCTCTGCCGACCCTCCTCTGCCTCCTGTTCCCAGCCCCCAGCAACTCTGCACCTCAACAGCACTTCATAGATGAGAGGAAACCACCTTGCGGCACACTCGTCCTTGGTTTAAGTAGCCGCTAGTGAATTAACCCAGAACTTCTGGCCGTAGTATAATTTTCCCAGCTTCGGGAAGGGAGGAGTTCAGCACAACAGCAGCCGGTCCCGGGAGGCTGCCGGAGGATGGATACTGCCGAGCGCTGCCTCACTGTTTTCTTTCTGCCCCATTGATCCCCATTAGGAAAGCCCTGGGTGCGGCGCTGCCGCTGCGAGAAACCCTTCTCAGCACATTAACGTCACAGCAAAGTTGGCACACAAATACCCGCCAACAGCCACGAAAGGCAGCGTCGGGGGGAGCTGCTTGAGGGTTTTTGCTCTTGCTGGCAGACTTAGCGCGGAGAGCTCAGAAACACAGGGGGCAGGGATGCGGCAGGGGCCCGATTTCTGTGGGCAGAGGACACTCTGGGAATGTGCCAGTGGATAATGTGGCGCCGGGACCTGAGAGTCACGCACGGGAGTGGCTTTGGAAAGCCGGGACTCCCAGCTTCGCCCGGGCTGTGCCAGGGATTCACCGCTGAGCCAGACCCCGTGCCACACCTTGCCGACGGCTGCGTGCCGCACCGTGCCAGGGGGAGACGCCGCAGAAGGACCCGGGGCTCTTGCAGGGCTGGATACAGCCTCTTCCCAGCACCATTCCCCCTCCCGGGACAGCGGTTTCCCGAGGGCTCATGTAGGAGAGACTTCAGAAAACTGATGTCTGGAAGGGGCTGGAGGAAAGTCTAGATTGTGTAGGCTTGGTTTGTAGAGCCCCAGATATGACGTTTTCAGGAGATACAAATGTACACCTCCAAGGACAAGTCTGGGATTACAGCGCCTTTGCTGCTGGGAGGAGAGGTCTGAATCCCGAATTTATTTCTTGTGGAGATGCAGTGAGGTGGGTTTTAAAGACATATTTAAAGTCAGGCCACATATATCATTAAGGATGTGGGATTTTAAGAGGCTTTATTATTAATTAACATTTATATTACAGTAATGCCTAGGGAGCCCTAAACGGAATCAGGGTCCCATTACGCTAGGGCTGAACAAACACGCCGTGCAGTGCCGTCCCCGAAACCAGAGGGACTGAACAGGCAAAGGAGGCAAACGGAGCCGCAGACCAGCAACGCGACCGGGTTCGGGGCAAGTCCTCAGCGGCTGTCCCTAGGAAAACGTTGCCATGCCCTCATTGTTTCCTCTATTAATGCTTCTGCATTGATCACCCTGCGAAAGCATCAGCCCCTCTGTAGAGCTGTCCTCCTCCTGCTGAGCTGCCCCGTGGCGCGTGGTCACATGTGGCACTGTGGCGCCAGTGCTGGCTGTCCCAGGCTGGGTCCCCCATGGCAGGACATGGGCCTGTGACCTTCTTAACCGTCGGTGTGACTGGCACTTGGCAGTGGGAGAGCCCTGCCGCCCGTGGGGACGAATGCCGCTGAAACATAAGGTTACCTCTGTAGGCACCAGCTGCTCATCCCCTCGTTCTGATGGAAAAAAAAAACCAACAAAGCATAGAAACTACTGGCGTCTGTCCTGCAAAGAAAATATACCTCTGTGTCTGCATTGCAACGGAGGCTGAAACGTGAGCAGTTCCTATCCCGGGTGTTACTCTAGCTGCTTGTGTTTCTGCGTAAACCAAGACTTAGCATTAGCATATTTTCCTTTTTCTTCAGTGATAGATCCAACGCATTTTGCAAGCTGTCTGCAGGAGCATCTTCTGTTTCTCAGCTGAAGTAAGATGGAGTGCAGCGTCCTCCCTGTGCTGCTATGGCGTTAGGCACAGGGCAAGGAGCGCGGAGCCATTGCTGCCCGTGCCGCAGGGTTTGCTCCTCCTCTCCAGAGGTGCAGAGTTCTCCCTGACGGTACTGAGTTCCTACAGCAGCCAGCGTTTCTTATGTTCAGATAATACCCATAGAAAATAAAGCTGTTTTCTACTGACTTCTCCACACCCTGTGATGCAGCATAACTTCTAATTTTCTCATCCTTGGTAACTGACTGTGTGCTCTGTCTGTGGTGTTACTGGAAGACGTGTGGCAGGCGAAGCACTTTCCCTGTGTTCCCCAGATTCAGCTCTTTGTGGTGCTCGTTCCACCACTGGCGGTATTGCAGTAGGTGAGCTGCGTGCTTCAGCAGGTTCCTTTTCTAGAAATTTTTGTGCTCTGTGGTCCCCGCTCAGTGCTCGTGAAATGCCCAGCAAAGCCCGTCACCGCGGCTGGCGGTCGCTGCGAGAGCTGCTGGGGCAGCGCGGTGGGTGGGATGCAGGAGGATGCTGCCGGCGGCACGGCACAGCCAGGATCCTCCGCCCGACCCTCCGCCGGGGACTCGGCAGTCCAGGCCCCGGCTCCAAACCTCCGTTTGTGTGAATTTTGCTCCTGCGGAGCGAGGTCCAAAGCAGAACAGACCTGCGCACTGGGCGAAAGCTGTTTGCTCCCGCGAGCGGGGCTGGCAGCGCTCTGCCCGTAGCAGGGTACCAGCTGGCTGCGGCTTTGAGTTAATTACTTCCTTTTGGATGTTTGTGTGTTTGTTGTAGTGCTGTTAGGTGTACTATGCTGTAGTGCGATTAATCAAGTGTCAGGATGCTAACAGCCCTTGTATAGGCATCTTTTATTAACCGCTATTTAAATTGCGATCGCTTTGCTCGTTACAGCGGGTTCAGCCGAGCCTCCCGTCCCCTCTCCCCGAGCGGCGCGGGGGCGCTGAGCGAGCCAGCCCTGCACGGGAATGCTGCAGAGGGAGGCGTTGTCTCTCCTAGTTTAAATGCAGGAAGAGATGCTCCGAGGCTTCAGACAGTAATGTAAAATAACAAATGAGTTTCCATGAGGGAGAAATAAACCAAAACTAACTGGCTCGCAGGCGCAGCGCGGCTCAGCTCGCCCCGGCTGCTCCGCAGGCGGCAGCGGTGCAGGTCCCCCCCCCGGTCCGGGGGGGACATGGGGGAGCGACTCGCTCCTCAGCGGGGCGACTGCAGGGTGCCGGGGCCATGCGCTGGGCCGGCGGGCTGCCTGATGGCCGGCGAGCACAGCCCAACCCAAGAGCGTTTCCAGATGTGTCCCAGATGAAATCCAGGCTGGGTCCTTACCCCAGGGAGCACCCGTCTGCAGAGGATGAATGGTGCAAAGCCCTGAAAGGTTGCCTCGGCTGTTAATTGCTGAAAAACACTTTTGGATAGAATATTTATAAGGAAAAATGTTAATGAGTGCTCATCCCAGCTAGACGGTGCCCCAGCACGGTGCCGCACCGGCCCCGGGGGGGTTGGCGGGACCCTTGTGTAAAGACCACGGGCCCCAGCACACGCTGCAGGATGTTTTCTCATCATAAGCCTCTCGATTAAAGAGGAGGAAAAATCATTGTGATTGCAATGTCCAGTCGTCAAATACGGTCAGCCTGGAAATCAGTCCAATAAAAGTGGAGAGCAGGGTGCTGGGGGCAGGGGGGCTGGCAGAGGCAGCAAAAAGGTTTTGCTTGGAGATTTCAATTAAAACGCCATAAGAGGTTTTCAGGACACACAGCAGCTCTTCCTACTTTGATGAAGAGATAAAAGCATCTCAGTAAATGCTGACACACTCTGGAAATGTTTTGCTGCTCCCAGGGCAGTTGGGAGATGCTGTTTGCAGAGCCCTCCCCGGGGTGCAGAGGGCTCTGGGGCTGGTTCCGCTGGTGGTCAGCGTTTCGGCACAGATCTGCGGGGAGGCGAAGCCACGGCATCCCTGCGACCCACGGCATCCCTGCGACCCACGGCATCCCTGCGACCCACGGCATCCCTGCGACCCGCTGCCTCTGCCAGGGAAGGAACGGTGGGAGTTGCGGGACACGGAGCCTGGCAGGCTGGGGGCAGTTTGGAACTGGAAAAATATGGAGAAAAAGCCAGAGAGTCTGGCAGCGTTTCCGGATGGTCCTGTTTAAAGTGAGCCGGAGCCTGGTTCGGATTGCTGCGCGCTTAAGTGAGCAGCACCCTCGCTAGCTGGCAAAACCAAAGCAACGACTTAGTCCGTTATTCAGAAGAAGCCAACCAGGGCGTTCTCTGGAAAAAGCAATTGGTGAACACCAGAAATCTTAATGCGACTAAGTCTGTTTACTGATTAAGCTCAGCTCTATTCCTCACTAAGATTATACACTCTGAGAGCTCTGGTGCTTAACTGGAGAAGCTGTTGATATATCAAATTACCTTTAGAAATATCACTGGAAAATACGAGCATGTTTTCTTGGCAGTACTTGAGCAAATGCACTTGTCCACACTCGAACTGTTGCTATCCAGCTACCAGAACTAGAAAAATGATCTTAAATATTTCTAAAACCTCCTCCATACAAAGCAGGTTTACAGTGATTTAAAAGTTATAATAAATAGGGTTTTTTTATATGCCTGAGGTGTTTCATCCCTGACACATGGTGAAGGGAGGTAGCTGGGACACAGGAGAAATACAGCCTGGGAGCAACGGCAAGAATAGGTGCCCTGCAGAAATATATTGCTCAAAAACTGACTAGGTTTAGATATTCAAATTAAAAATAAGCTGAAAAAGAGAAGAGACCGTGTTCGCTATCTGAAGTAACTAACATCAATATTCCAGGGCCCCATTCAGCGAGGCAACACGCTACAAAACAGAGAGAGAAACATTTTTGCCCCCCAGATTACTCAGTAAAGTAACAACGTACAGATTTGAATAACCTGTAAATACTGCATCTGTCCTGCAGGTGCTTACTTAAGCTGATAAAATCCCCTGTTCTGGGTAACAAGCTGGCAATCGCTGTGTGAAAGCAAACAGAACTCGCTCTGTTGTGCATCATTCAGAAAGAAATGACAAATCAGGAGATGATAAATACATACTTTAGCTGCCGCACTTCAAACTCTGCCTCTTAAAGCTATGATTTTCATCTAGGTGTAGAAATTGTCTAATGAAGCATGCCTAATTTTGGAACAGGTTATTTTTAGTATCTCTGCTGAAGAGGGTTGGCTGTCCGCAGCGCAGCCGCTCGGCCGTGCGGGCGGCTCTTGCCTTTTAGCGGGTTTAGTGGCAGGGCTCTTCCCTCCGCTTGAGTCCCTCCTGTTCTGTGGTTGAGGCCCTGCCATGCAAGTCTCCTCTGAGCAAAGCCAGGCGCCGCCTAATCTCTGTCTGAGACCAAATTACGCTCCATGAGCCAACTCTGCTGCTCCTGAAGGTGGTGGAAGGAGCATGCCCAATCTAGCTTGGAAAAAATTTATTTTGCCCACGTATAAGAAAGTTTCTTCATGACGCAATGCCCTCCCAAAGCACGAAGGACACGAGCTCTGCAACCACCACGTGCATGATTCTGCTCTTGCTGAAATCCCAGGGAGTGGCATTCTCGGAGCAGAGGGAAGTCTTCCTTCAGCCATCTGAGAAGAAACATGAATGTCGTAAAAGTGAGGCAAAAAGGGGTGGTGTGACCAGACCAAGATGTCCTCTGCAATACGATGCTGGTCCCTGCTCTTGCGTGAGGCACACGACTGTTTCCTCCTGCCTTCATCTATCGGGGAGACGTGCCTCCAGCCCGGCCCAGCAGCCTCCCATGTCAATGGGCTTCACAGCCCCCTCCCAGTCAAGCTGCTGGAAACACCCGGACCGTGGCCTGACTCGATCCGGGCAGGACGTGCTCCTTGGCCCGTGCCATGACCTGTTGCTCTGGGAAGACCCGCGATGGTGCCGGGCGTCCTCTCCCACAAGGGAGAGAAAATACTGCAGCAGAAGATGGTCTTGCACTGCGCATTGGCTTTGCTGCCCTTGAGCACGTGCCTTGTGCCGTTGGTCTGAAAGTGTTATTTTTGGAGAAATGGCTTAGAAATTGCTATGTTGGAAACAATCGTGCTGTTATCTTTCCAGAGAAAGAAGTTTCTCTTCTGTGAGCAAAACACATCTATTCAACAAACTGTGCAGAGTTTAAGCTGTAACAATAGACTAGTGGAAAAACCTGTAATTTGCCTTCATCTAATCAAGAAACCAGGACAGAGTTAAAGCAATATAATTTTTTTACCCATTGCCAGTTGGAAAAGATTTGAGCTTATTCTGTATTGTTTTGGCCTGAGAATAGGATGCAGAACCCTTCTGCAAATACTTTACCATTAGCAATCAGCTTCTGCATCTAACTGTACTCTGGATAAGCTGAGGTTTGCGTGTAAGCTGAAGGTCTTGCATCTTATACTGTGTGCAATATCAGTCACGCCTTCTCAGAGAAAAGCTCTGGATTGAATTAGAAAAGAGGCAGAGAAGGGCAAAAACAGAGATAAGATTTATGGGAAGACTTCTGTATGAAGAGGTCCTAACTAGATTATGACTGTTCAGCCAGAAAAGGAGATGCTGGGCAAGGGAGATATAATAGAAATGTGCAAGAAGCTTCAATGTTCACAAATTCCAATTCAGAAAACTACAATTTGGTATGGTCATCCCTAACCCAAGCTAATTCCAACACGAAGTATTCTAATTACAACAGGAAGAAACTTTCTGGAAGTTTGGACTGGCCGAGGAGCTGATGCTTACAAGCTTGTTTTGCTTTTTGGAATAATTTGCTTTTGTAAATGCCTTTCACAACAACTGAAAGTAAACTGGAGGACCACTGAAGAACTATCTCTTCCCAGTTCTGTCACTGCGCAGAACAGCTGGATTCCTTTCGCTGGGACACCCTGCTTCAGGACTGTGGCTCATGTCACCTCTGGCAAACTTCTGTGTAAGTTTACGGTCGTTGCTGGCTAACGAGCCTGTTCAGGATATAATGGGATTTTTATATTTTTTTTCTTGTGTGGTCCCTTGGCAAAACGATCCATCCGAGTCCCGGAATTCCTGTAAGAGCCAACGCTGATGGATGAGCTCCAAGGCTGCATTTCCCGAGCAGATGCCTGCGGTTGCAAGGACGGCCTCGCGCGGGAGGACCCAGCACTGCTGCGAGCTTTCAAAGGGAGGGCTAATTCACACTGCTGCTGCCCATGATGCTGTGTGAGCACCGCGCAGTTCCTGCTCTTCCCCCTCCTTTCCGCTTAGAGGGATGATTAGAAAACGTTAGCCGCCAGCCCGCTGCTCGGTCTGCTCAGGGACAATTTGTCCTTCCCATTTCTTGTCCCGGTTTTCATTCTCCCCTCCCGACTGCAGAGGCACAGAAATCAATCAGGGTCCCAGGGCTTCGGCAAGCAATCGTCCGTCAGAGAAAGCAATTTCCCAACACGCAGAGCGTAGGGTAATTCAAAGAAAGCGAGACCATGGGCTGTGTTGTTAGGTGAGGGTCGTTTCCAAGTATATTTCTCTTTTCTACTTCTTTTGCGCCCTGGTCTGGTAAGAAGAGTATTATGTGCTCTGCAGAAAGAGCCCGGCATGGTAAATGAGGTGGCAAACCAACTCCTGCTTCTTATCAAAGCATTCGATCACTGTCGGAAAGTCATCCACTAAACCGGCAGCTCCGGCACTGCTTTTTCCTGGTAAATTGCTAAAGAAGTTCAGGAGAGCAAAGTGACATTTCTTCTCGCTGCCTGTAATTAACGTCTTAGGTGCAGCACGAAGCCCCCTGCCCGCGCCGGTGTGGCTGTCCTCGTCCTGCAAGGCCGGAGAGCCGGCGGGAGGGGGGCGATGCCGGCTGCTGGGGGGCGAAGGCTGAGGGATGCACGGACGGCCCCGCGCTGCCCCGGCTGCTCCCCCAGCCCATCCCTCCGCTCCCAGCAAAGGGCCAGTAAGTCTGAAAAAAGGGCCAGTGGATGAACAAATGCTCGTGCAGAGAGAGAGGGATGATCTGCAGAGGTTAGAAAGCCCGGGATGGTTCCCAGGCTGGGCGAGGACATGGTCTGTCAGGTTCATGTGGGATAGCGCGTGCAGGGCAAACCTGCGGCAAACAAGTCACTCCCGGAGACATAACGGCCAGTCTGTTCAGCTGCAGAATTACACCAGTGTAGGCAGTGTCCTGAGGGGGTCTTCATATTTAAATATGTGTGTATGAATACCTATGACATGTATGTATGAAGATAAAGAGGCAAATTTTATTTCCTTTCAGTATAAAGTATGTATCTTCAGCAGGTACTTTCATTTATCAGAAATATCAACAAAATTTCTTTTCGCTTTTTCATGGAAAGAATTAGTTATTAGGTCAGTTGCATGAAGTATGCACCAAAAGCAGTCATTTGGTAACAACAAAGAATCAGCTTCCCAAATGAGAAATCTCCCTCTTGTGTCATAAAAAAGACATTTCTGTATTACCTCTGGAGAAGTGATGGCTGTTAAATCTCACACGATGTAACATAAGCCTTTCTGAAGTGCTGAGAAAGCCAATTCAGAAGGAGCTGGAGTGCCAAGGAATGAAAGGGGAACACTTAGCGATTGGAACTGCAAATTGCCTGATTGGAAAAAGGGTTTTCCAAACATCCTTTGAACAGGAGCTGCTTCTCAGCTGCTCTAATACGCTCGCTCCAGCACTTTGCATCCTTCATTGGAAGGCGGAACACTCGAGAGACGTGAGCGGCGGTAGCCCGGCTTCGCAGGCAGGGAAACCTTGGCCAAGGGTCTTTTTCCCTCTGAGCCGAGTATCTTTTCCCACAAGGTCGTACCAGAGGCTGGGAGCAGCAGCAAGATCTCCCGCACGGCTTTTATAATGACGTTTGTGCTAACGAGAGGTGGCTGCAGCTGCAGCCCCTGTGGCCCAGGCAAGGGCCGGGCATCGGCAGCATCGCTGCGGCACGGCGTGGAGCTTCCCACGGCCCTGCAGTCCCGGCCTGACTGCGGACGGCTGGTCCCTGCGAACCGGGGATGCCGGGCTGGCAGCACCCGGGCTGAGAACTCCTCCGTGACGAGCCGCTGAGCAGCCGCCAGACACAACCAGGGACGCAGGGGCCGGACCTGCGGCTCCCGCAGCCCCTCGCTCCTCCCTGGTCAGAGGCCTTTCTGGTGCCGAGGAAGGGCTCGTGCCGGTAGCTCGGGTACCGCAGCGTTCCCGAGAGAGTATTTACTCAAGGGATAATGCTGAAAGGATTTTCCCTTTTTTGTGCACTTACTTTGGAAGACTGAGGCTTTGTTTGCTTATATACCATATATTTTTATGAAATGCTTCATTCCTGTTTCCCTTAGGTATAATTGGATTTTTCTCAATAAGCAACAAAATAAAAAAGGAGTTTATAGCGTCTCTTCAGCATTCACTTTTTTAAAAGCAAACAATGCCCCAACCCTTAAAATCAAGGGTGCATTTTTTAAAGCAAAGCAAGGCAGTAACTTCTACTTTAAAAAGCCCTACAAGTTTTATGAAGCTATTTTACATGGCTCCAGAGTTTCAGGAGAGAAGAAAAAAACACTCTGTCAAAAAGAGAATATATTTTTATAGCGGCAAAATTTCTAGAATGAGACTATAGATCTTCCACTAATATGGGGAGCCTTCAGAAATACCCACCCACATGCCAGCACAAACAACACGCAGCTATAGAGATGGATGTCATACAGCATTTAAAAAGAAAAAATATATAACTCCCAGGGAGGCAAGGCTGGCTCTTTTCCCAGATGGATTCTTGTTCCGACAGCGTCACAAACATGACAGATGTCCTTCTTTCTAATTGTTTGTATTTGCCGTTTAGCTCTCTCTCCTGTGATGCTGCAGGAGAAATCTCCTCTCTCCTACCGCTGTGTTCCCTCCTCTTTGGTGTTTGAAGCTTTTTTGGTTGTTGATGTTCTCCAGCGTGGCGTGAGCCAGCACCGTGCTGGCTGAGGGTGCTGTACCCCGGCCCGTTCCCTCCTCTGCGCTCCCGGCAGAGCCGGGACCTCCCGCCCCCACCCCTCGGTCCCACGGGACCCCCGGCCCAGCCAGCCCGCAGCCCCCCCGAACACTCTTAAGAGCTGCTCGCTCTTATCTTGGGCTCGTGTCACACGCTATAAACAGACACAGGCAAAGCAGAACCACCTGCACGTACTTGTGCTTATCCTGACGTATGGGCAGCACTGTAGTGATTTGTATCTGCCCCCACCCTGGCACTTCGCTGCTCTTCCCTCACGTCAGAAATCCCCTCTGCACGCTCTGGCGGGCAGGTAGCTCATTCTTCTGCCCATATCTGACACACCTGGCACTCAGCTGCACGCTAAAAATAATAACCAAAAGGAAGGTGGCCAAACAGCCTGGAGAGAGGTGTCTTCCAGCCCTGAAAAGCCACCTCCTCCTCCTGGGCAGCTGATTTACGTCCCCCCAAATGCAGACCAGCGGGCAACGGAATATATTTTTTCTGTAGGGGCATATGGGTTCTGCTAAGAAATGTTTTTTCTCTCATCTGTACTAATTTCCTGGGTTTCAAGGCCGCAGTTGTTCGGTTTGCCCTCCCCGAGACCACCTAGGACGTTCAGGACTCTCCGTTCGCTCTTCAGCTGCGCTGCGCTCGCCAAACGCCCTCACCAAGCCCCAGAACACAGACGCTTTTGGTGCCAGATGTTCCCTGATGTAACTCATGCATCTGTGCCCTTTACGTGCTCAATCCATCGCCAGTCAGTCGTCAGCCTCACGCAAAGCTCTTTCCGCACAAAGGTCTCCTTTCTCCGGTGTTTCCAGGAGTGGGATTGGGCCGCGACAGGAATGTTCGCGGCGGCGGCGGCGATGACCAGCCCGCAGACGCTGTCACGCAGAGCCTGCGCCCACCCGGGAATACAAACCCTTCCTCGCTATTTTCAGATGCAAACACGAATAACGTTTTAGTTATACGCCGCGGTACACGGAGAAACGGTTCCAGTGCGGCGCTGCCCGAGACACCGGCGCTGCCGCTCAGCCCCGCGGAGGCGGAGGCGCTCCCGCCGTGCAGCGGCGGCGGCGGACACGGGGGGGAGCTGCAGCCCCGCGGACGAGGCAGCGGTGCCCGAACCCACGCGTGTGTGGCGGGAGGGGGCTCCCGGGCAGCCCCCGCGCCTCGCCCGCGCTGCGGAGCGCCCTGGGGCTCGCCCCGGCGTTGGGAAGCCCGGGAAGCGTTTGATTTCAGTTCTTAAAGCCAATGCGAAGGCGCAGGTGGTCGGGAAAGCCCTCATCAGAAAGGGTGTTCGTCGCGGTCATGTGTGAGCGTGAATCGTGATTTCCCCCCCCGGCCGTAACCACTCCACATGGCTCTCAGTCTCTACGCGGTATTTTCCCTAAAGCTGGTTTTTTTTTCCAGGGAGATGAGACGCTGTGCCAGCTTCCAGCCTGGATCTCCCTGGCAGGCCCCGTGTCCTGCACTCGCAGGATGCGGTGAGTTAAGTCAGCGTTTGTTTTGCCCGACTTCCTTCATTTGTGGCACCCCACCAGCCCCCTTCCCCTTTTCCCCAGCCGCAGGCAGCCTGCCACCCTCCTGCAGGCCGCGGGTCCCCCTCTGCCAGCGGCCACCTCCTCCCCCAAGGCTGCCTGGCCTCCTCAGAGCATCCCCCTCCTCTTACACCCTCTCCAGCCCACCCTTGCTCTGCCAGCACCATCACTTCTCTAGTCGGGGTGGAAAACGATGCGTAGGAAGCATAGAAAAGCCTGCGAGGAGGAACCTTGATACGAGCTGCTACCGTGATTCATGTATGTGATGAAAGGGCATCTGCCCTAAAACCATGTTCCAAGGATAAAAGAAGAGCCAACGGGTGAAAATCAGAGAGCCAGGAGAAGCACAGGGTAAGAGAAGGGTAATCACAATTAGAGGTCTTAACGTACCAGCTGACTGGCAGTGCCACAGGGGCACAGCTCGGGAGAGGTAACCCACGTGCTTTTTCCCCCGGGCTCTGGGATTGCTGGACCAGAGGCACAGCAAGAGTTCCAGTATTTATCAAGGCTGGGAAATAACGCTCAGACAACCCTGTCTAGACAAAACCATCTTCTGAACATACTAGACAGGAGACTGCAATGGTTAGAGGTGAGGTTTATTGCTGGCATTGTCACTGAGTAAAGTTCTGTCACTACGTGACACTCCTTTTTGCAGTGGATTTGGAAATTTCTACTTCAGAAGCTGCTGGTTTCGTAGCCCACGTCACCACCCGACAGCACAGGCCCCGTGCTGCAGCAGCGTGTGAACCAAGCGCTCCCCCGCAGTCAGACTCCTAACAGTGGGAAAGGCCATTAAAAAACTGTTTCCAGCTCTTCAGAATTGAGTGCATTAGCAATGCTGAGCACATCTCACAGGAAGGTCAGACGGGATGATTGGCCATGTTCTCCACAGCAAGGGTTAGTTCTCGTTTCAGCTGCCACGCTGGCTTAGCAGACTGCTGGGTAAGCAGCTCCGACAGCGAAAAAACCTGCTGCCCTCAACAGCGTCAGCGGCCCCGCTCCGGCTGAGGCACCCGCGGGTGACATTCCCTCCAGCAACGGCCTCCAGCGTATTCCGGGCTCTTTGCTCAGCTGACAGCAGGTAAATAAATCTAAACACGCTGAGCTTTCCGCAGCACCTCTGCGCAGTGCCTGCTTGTGCCGCCGCAGCGCCTGTGGAGGTTGTGACACAGTCGGGCACCGAGGGCCTGCCCAGGTGAGTCACACCGCACAACGCTGCGTGTTACCGCGCTCCTGCGCAGATAAAACCCGAGTATTAGGACACACCCTGAGGCACACCATCAGCCTCGAGAGCGAGGCCAAGTGCAGGCCGGGGCGTCGTGAGGGGAGCAGGCCCGGGGAGGTGCCGTGAGGGGAGACGGCCGGGCGCTGTGAAGGGCGAAGGCCTGTCCCGGGCCGGGCCCTGTGAGGGGAGACGGCCTGCGCGGGGACGGGCCCTGTGAGGGGCGAACGCCTGCCCCGGGCCGCCCCGCTCCGGGCTCCGCGGGGTCTCCCACTCGCCGACCTGCCCAGGGCCGACGCCCGGCGGAGGCGGTGGCACCGGGCCCCGCCCACCGCCAAAACACCCCCGCCCTGCCCGCCCGCGGCGGAAGTGACGCGCCAATCACGGCCGCCCGCTCGCTCTGCCGCCGCCGCCGCGAACAAAAGGGATTTTCAGCCCCCGCCCCGCCCTCCTCGCCCCGGTTCCGCCGTCTGATTGGCTGCGGCCGCCGCCGCCGGCCGGCCCACGCCCTCGCCCCGCCTCCCCCGCGGCGGATTGGGCCGCGGGCGCGCCCGGCGGCGGCTCTGATTGGCGGCCGCGCCGTCCCTCAGCAGGCGGGCGCGAAGGGGCGGGGCGGTTGGATGGGGAGCGGAGCGGCGCGGTAGTGGCGGCGGCGGCGGCGGCGGCGCGGAGCAGGTCGGTGGTGGGGGCGCGGTCCCCGGTACGGCGGCCGGCGGGGCCTCGCTGCGTGCGGCAGGGCCCGGTCCGGCCTGGCGCTGCCGCTGCCGGTGGGCCGCGGCAGGTGCGGGGCGGCGGGGGCTGAGAGGGGCGGTGGCGGGGCCGGGCCGCGCCGAGCCGAGCCCTGCTGCGGGCGGGGGCGGCCGCGGGCGGAGACGGGGGGGGGGGGCGCTGAGGCCGGGGGGGGCGTTACCGGGAGCTTCGNGGGGGCGGGGGGGGGCGTTACCGGGAGCTTCGGCGTCGCCGCCGCGGCTGTCGCTGCCCGCGGCGTTGTGAACGATCGTGTGGCAGGAGGGGCCGGGGCTCGGGCGCAGGTCGGTGGGTTGTGTGTCCCGTCCCCCGTCCCCCCGGTCGGGGCCCTGCCCGCCCTCCGCCGCCTTCCCCGGGCACGGCGGCACTGGCGGGGCGGGTAGCGCGGGGATTGGTTTAATTTTCCTTCAAGGAGCGGCAGTTGCCGCACGGTGGTTGTTGAAGGACTTTGGCAATGTTTTGAACGCGAATTTTGTGTATTTGCTCCATCCGAATACCTGGAGCAATAACGGGGTGGGAGGGTTGGGGGGGCGGGTGTCCGCTCTGCTCTTAGTTCGGAGATTCCGGGGTGGGGGTAAAACACTGCTCGCTTTAACCTCATTCTCTACAGTTCTGACGCAATGCCAGGCAGCGCTGTGGACGCACAATTACAAAGTGTGTGTTAGCTTTTTATTATATAAACATATCATGTAATTATTTTAACAACTCGCACGTCACGCTACACATGCGGCAGCATTTTTAAAAACTTGTCTATCAGGAGTTTTCAAACTACTCGTTTAGGTTCTCGTACGAATGCGATTACGCGACTGCCGGTGCAGGCTCCTGGAAAATATCAGTTCCTCTTCAGGGACAGGAAAGAAAAAATGAAGCTGATTCAGGATTATAGACATAGAGGCATTGTTGAATTGGTGTGGCTGTAACCGTGGCTTATGAAAGGAAAGGAAATACCCTCCTTCAGAGGGAAAAAGGAACAAGCAGCTACGTTCTTCACAATTTCTATTAAAACATAGAAGAGTTTTGAGCCAGGTGCTTGCAGAGGATCTTGACACTTCCAGCTGACAACCTCCTTGTCTGCGCCTCGGGCTGCACGCTCCAGCTGCTCGCTGGCTCGTGCCCATCACGTAGTGACTCAAACCTTCGCTGAAGTTGGTGGGTGAAGTTCTCTTGCGCTGGTGGTGGTGGTGAACTTGGTTCGTGCTTCAATGTACGTGAGCCCAAGCGAAATGTAACCTCTAATGGTTTCATAATCATTGTAGCGTGATTCAGTGCATGGAGGAGCTGCCACGGTCTAGAAGCTTATCTCTTGTTCCTGAAGTGGCACATGCCAAAGATAACTTACCCTGGTTTATTAGCTTGCATGGGTGTACGTACACTTAAACTGGCCTTGATATTTACTTTCAGTTAAATACTGGGAAATAACTTTCAAAAGAAGAGTTTTATCTCTTTCAAGGGTAGGTATGGGTCTGCTGAGGAGACAGACTCTTTAATGGGCCATAGCATAGCTAAAGGGGAGTTTACCTTTAGGCAAGCAGCGCGTAGTTATCTTTGTTTATGCTCTAAACTCTTGCTTATTGTCCAAAAATGGTGGTATATCTTAGACTGAGGGAAAATATTTATACCATCAGACTAAATAATGAGGTTCTTGTGGTTTGTGATCTGTGTGATTGGACTGGTCAGCGTATTTCACTGAATGTAGAGGGGTAATACGCCCTGGGTGTTTCTAGATCTTGTTTCTAATGCTGTGAAACTCTATCTCTTGCTTGAAGGTTTTGAAATAATGGGTCAGGTTCCCCAGCTGACGAGTACAGATCTGTTTGGCAGAATGGAACTGTTTGCAAGGGGGAGAACTGGGTAATTGAATAGGGTTGGCATGATCTTTTATTAAAAAGTGGGATGAGGAAGGAACAGGGACCTGTAAACGGACAGCAGTTGTGGAAAGGTCAGCTCAGGAGCCTGTGATGCTGGAGGGTCGGGAAGGGATTTGGGTTTGGATAGGGGAGGAGGAGCTCAGATATATGCTTATTAGCTCTTTGAACCAGAAATGATGCTTCTTGTAAAATAATAACGTAAAAGGAATAGAGCTTTTTTTTCCATTTTTCGGCTCCCTTGTATTGAGTGGCCCTAGCAGGGAGCGCTTGGGATTGTTAGAGATTCAGCGGAACAGGTATCTGCCAGGTGTGTTCAGAGAGGCATTGAAAAGTTCCCTGTAAATCAGTGCAGAATACAAGTGCAGTTTAGTGGGGTTTTTAGGGCAGTCACTTTATTTGTGGCATCTGCTCCCCGCCTGTTGCCTCAGCAGCACGGGATCCCCCGCGCAACCAGTGCAGTTAAAGGTCTTCTGTAGCAGCAGGTTGCACAGGAGGAAGCTGAGGCTGTACCACTTCCATAGCTTTAATGGTACCTGTTGTTGTATAAATGATTGCTGTGCAAACTGGCTGCTGCTTTTTATTTCTATAAGTATTTTTACCCATATATTTTAAGACAGGGCTTGTTTATGTTATTAAGCTGATTAAAGACTATAGCCATAGAGGCATGTTAAGAATAGCATGGCTTATTTCTATAACACTGTGAAGTACAAGTCACAATGGGAGTATTTAGAATATAGAATAGAAACAATTACTGCCCAGACTAATAGCTTCAAAATACCAAACTGCAGTTGGTAGCCGTCCTCGCTTTAAGAGCGTGCTGTTCGTTAGCTAATGGAGAGATGCAGCTGCACATTCCCATGTCATCTCTTTTTCAGAGAAAAGCACAGATGCGTCACATTGAAAGTCCACGTTCAAAATGGGCTGTCCTGGGGTGACAGAGTTAGATGATACGCTTTGTTCTAAGGTCTCAAAGAAAACTTCTCCTTTTTAGTTCTGGCTTAAAATGCCTCAAAACTAATATAACTTGATGAGTCTCTGGCAAAAGAAGTTCCTATTTCCCATCAGTACTGATTCAGTCTCAGCACCTGTGAATTTAGTCTGAGCAAGGACTGAGATGGTTTTAAATGAAGCCGTGCATATCCTGAGCAGACGTCCAGAGGTTCCAGATTTAAAACCTGCCGAGGGAAGTGGTGCAGCTCAGACTTAAGTACCAACATACGCACAGTAAATGTCAAAGGCCCCCTCTTTTCTCACGATGTATAGCTACTTATTTATGTTTTAGCATTAATTTGCTGCTTCTATCGCGCTCCCTCCCTTTTAACACAAGATGAACAAGTTGTTAATCACGCTCCTTCTGTGCGGTCTCAGCTTGCCAGGCTCCATGTCGCGACAGAACCGTCAGCAGACGTACCCGAAGCCGAGGGAGATGCTCAGGCTCACGTCCTGGGCAACTCTGTAAAGTCTGTCGGCTGATGTGGAAGCGCAGCTCTTGCTGAACGGTGACCAGCACTGCCCTGGCCCGCTGAAATGGGATTTGAGTCAATGCAGTGAGTTTCCTCAATTACACTTTTGTGTCAAGTCTTGATTGGGCTTTCTTGAAATTGTGACAGATATGAGCAGGTTTGCCAAACATTCCACTCATGTATTTTCCTCTTGACTGTATGTTAATGGATCTGCAATAGGGAATGTACAGGCAGTGCTGACAGATCTGTGGTGTCCAGTTAAATGGGTTTTGGAACAGCCGTGATACCCCGGAGAGTCCTGGTCGCTTCCACTGAAGTTTCCTTGAGCAGCCCATGCCAACGGTAGGGCCGGCCAGGACAGTCTGTGAGAAACGTTGCTGCTTCATGGACTTTCATGTAAAATGCTGCGTGAAGCAGGAACGTGACTGCATGATGAGAAACTTGCCTGCTTAGCAGAGGGGGCACGAAGCAGATTTCTGATTCCCCTTGCGGTATGAAGGCTACCTACTCCTCTCTGCAAGCCGAGCTTTCTGTTACCAGCAACTGGAAAACTGCTTTGGCATAAACAAGACAGAACTTGCATTTGTGCATAATTCTCCAAGGCACAGTTATGCAAATCAGTTGTAAAGTAGCAGTGACTTCAGAAAAATTACAGTTCGGTTGAATGTTTTAGCTGGATAGGATTCTCCAGTAAAGGTTAAATTAACCCTTAATCACTTGCAATTGAAGTGGGGTTTGAGATCTCCGAGTAGCTTCTCCGTGCTGTAGCATTTTCTGATTGATACAAGTGGTGAAAGATGGATGTGACTTGCACTCAGAAAAGTGTATTTGATTGTCGCGCAAAGCACAAGACTGTATCATCAATGGGTATTTAGTTTACAAGGATTTAGTCTGTGAAATTATTTCCATTGTTAACAAAATAGCATAATAAAAAGGTTTATTACCAGGCAGTGTTAAGTGTATCGGCAAAGATGCAGGGGAGAAAAAAGCTTTTTGTATGTGCAGTTCAGATGATGGATCTTTGTTCTTATGTGGGCAGTAAAATTATATTTAATAAATGATGGTGATATTGAAACAGTTTGAAAGAATAGTAATTAAATGTGTGTTTTTTGTGGCATTGATTTTTGTAAAGTGGTTTGGGCCTGTTCCATTAGTAATGCGTAATGGCATTCCTAGGAAACATATCGTAGCACCGAAACATTAACTTGACCGTTAAGTTTGTGTAGGTGGCCCAGTCTGGACCGCATTCCTCCCCGCTCTTCAGTCTCGTTTCAGTGATGATTGCAGCTGTGTGATCCAGATGTCTAATTTCCAGTAGTATGGCTTTTAAATATCCATGTTTTTCCCTCTCCTATTAACTTTGGCTACTTTGTGGTGACTGTCACACTGTCATGTTAGCCCATACATTCTGCCTGCACCATCTGGGTGTGCATATGGTCATGACCCCTTGGGAAAAGGTGAAAAATGCATTTTCTGCAACTGGTCTTGGAAGTTGAGGATAAAATGTTCGCCTTGTGTATTCTCCCCTTTCCCCCCAGGGCAATTTGCAGTCAAAAAACCTGGAACCTGAAGTTACATGGAGATTGTATGTCGTAACTTAGAATACTGATTGTCACGTACAAAGAAATACCTGGTAAACTATGTTCCATTTTTCAGGTTTTCAGGATGAATCTGGAAAAACTCAGCAAACCAGAACTACTGACGCTGTTTAGCATTCTTGAGGGAGAATTAGAAGCAAGAGATCTCGTCATAGAAGCCTTAAAGGTATGTTGTAAAGAGCATGATAAGAGACAAAAATGACAACAGTACTACTATAGGTCCTGCAAAGCGCTTGCATCCAAGGTGAAATCCAGAGGCAAAGATTAATTACTCGTTCAGAATCCCATCTTAATATCAGTAGTATTAGATAATAAATGCTGTATATCATTCTGCATCTTGGAATTCATTATTGAAAGCTGGCTGCAAGAAGCATTTCGGTGCTGAAATGCAGTGTTACGCATGTGCTTTCATCCTTTCTGATAAAGGACCAAGTGTTTCTGCTATCATGAGAAATGTAAAAGGTGTATCAGACTTCCTTTGTAGGTTTTGTTCTTCTTTAGTAAGGAGGGCTTCTTGAAGCAGAAGCTCTCCTCACTGGGAGGGATCACCGATTAGTCTTTTCGTGACAATAACGTCATGCTAAGAAAAAAGCATCCGTGGCTTTGTATTGTACTAAGCCAATCTAAGCTGTCACTGCTGCTGAGAGCAGCAGACCTGGGTGCTTAGCTGCTTATTCTTTCCCTTTGCTAGCACAAGCATTAGTGTAACCTTCCAGTGAGGTAGATGGCAGTTAAACCCAACCCATCAAAAAAGTTAGTCTCAACCCGTGTCAGTGCAGCTGACGTCATGGCTGGGTGAGCACTTGTGGTGGGACCTCTTCTTGCAGGGACAGCTCATGCCACAGGAGAGCTCTGCTGATGGGGCGTTAGCGTACGTGGTGTTAACTCTGTGCTTCTGCTTCGCTGGCTCGGGTAGTGTGGGCTGTGGCACTCTGGGGCCAGTTTGGTTTGTTAACGTTGAGCCGAGAAAACGTGTAAAGTGTAATAGCGCTGCTTTGTGAAGGATGCGGAGTTGATGCGCAGCCTCAGTAAGGTGGAAGAAAATAGTGGTATAGATGATGGAAGGGGTGAATTTTTGAAGAAATGAGTTGTGACAGGGTTGAATATTGAAGGCTTTTTCAAGCTGACCTGTCACTGCTCATAATGTTTAAACTTTCAGCTCTTTGAGAAGAGGAGTGGCAGCTTGCAGGCCTGAGCGCTGCGGGGACTGGGCTTTCCAGCAACAGCTTCTGTAGCTTGAGTCCAAACACAAACACCTTTCGGGGGGCGGAGGGAAATCCCCTTCCAAAACAGTTGGGACGCTTATGTGTTTATTGTTAATTGGGTTTTGTGTTTAGACAATCTTTTTATTTCGGAGGGATATTGTTACCCTCTCCAACCTATCGGTCAGGTGGAAGGCTTGGCCCCTCTTTTGGAACAGACTTCAAATTTATTTCAATTGACTTCAAATCAATCTTCGAAATCTGCGTGGTCAGAATGTGTTACCAAATACAAGCATCGCTTTAATATTGCAGTGTGAAATGCACGTAATGGAGCACGGAGAGACCGATGGGAAGGAATGCAGCAGCTCTGTTCAAAAGGCTTCTTAGCATGTACCTTCCAATAGCAGAAAGCAATTATCTCTTCTGTTGAAATTTAACCTGCAGTTCCCTCTTGCATGGGGATATTACTATAGTTAGAATACCCTTTGACACAATTTGTCAAGTACTCCTGACTGAGAAGAAATTAAATGAAACTGTAACCTATACTTGATAATTATGTAATATAAAATACCAAGCTGATCAAAGGTTAGTGCTTTTTCTCCCCTTCCGTAAGGGACACACTGTAGTGTTTCATCTGGAGAATGGGAGGAGAGCTGAAGGTAGTAGGCAAAGGCAGTAAAAGCTTCGAATGGGATCTGGCTCTGGCTGCCCACAGCCCTGCGTCCTGAGCTCCTGCCTCGTGGGAGGATGGAACTCCCTTCCGGAGCCGGGCTGTGCCCGCTGCTGGTGCGGTGCCGTGGGCTCCAGCCGCGCTATGCTGGGCTCCACAGCCCCACTCCGTCATGCCGCAGCCCCGCTCCGCCGTCCTGCTGGCAGAAGCAGTTGCCCCTTCGATATGTGAAAGGGAAAAAAAAAGTCATGGAACTGCTTCACTGCGTGGCTGGACAGAGTTTCAGAAAACTCCTAGCCTCGCTTTATGTGGTTATTTGGAATATACAGTCAGAGAAATGCTGGCCTTACTGTGCTTTTCTTTTTGTTTACTGATAGTAACTGTGGTAAGAGCTTTACAGTGCTTCACCAGCTGAAATAGTTTTAATGTGTGTGTGACTGTAATTAAAGGAAAACCCACCTTGCTAAGCTGTTTACTCACGTTTTGATACATACAAAAATGCCGCTCTGAAGAAAAAGCGTTTGAAGACTGAATGAAAGGAGGACACTCTGAGCACTCAGTGTGACCTGCGTGCCTCGGGTACCCCGGGCGGTAATGTGCACTGAGAGGGGTTGAAACATCCCAGGCTGGGGGAAGCGTTGGCCGTTCCGTGCCCAGAGGAACTGCACGCCTGTGGGCTCGCATCCCTCTCGGTGTTCCCTGGGCGTTCTGCACGGTGTATTCTGCTGCTGCGATCAGATTGTTTGGGAGGCGTGACAGTTTTATATTAAGTGTACGTGTATGTTGGAAAGAGGCAGAGTGGAACCTGAACTTTGTCAGAGGATTGCATGATCTTAAACAATGGCAGTGTTTTTCTCCCGCAGTTACGTTAGACACGTAGATGTCAGAGGTTTATCTGCCTATTTACTTGCCACAAAGTAAGAAAAATGCATTTCCCCTCTTGGGCTAATTTGACTTCTAATTCAGAGTTAAATGCTTCTGAACTCTCTCTCTTTGAGGCAGATCCTTTGGTACATTATAGGGAAGAACACACACTTGCAGAGAAAAAGACTACCTTAATTTGTAAACTTATAATTTGATTATAGTACAGTCTGCAATAATTGATATTCCTGCATGCTTAGAGAACAGCATTTAGCATCTGGCGTTTAGCAGAGAGAATCCATGCATGCAGATGACAAAGCCTAAAATAGTTTTCTTCTCCCTCATGATATCAGACCACTTGTTGGCTGGCACGGGCCCTGTGTCTCACTGTGTCTCACTGGGGCAAAATCGAGCTTCTGAGCCCGGCTTTCCAGAGGCTGCTTGCTGGATTTCCTCCTTTGCTTTCCTCCCTCTGCTTCACCTCCCCTCCCCAAATCTTTACCCTCTCTCCCACGCCACGGGGTTCTGCTTGGGAATCTCTTTGCCCCTGCCTGGAGGCAGCGTCCCTCCTCCGCGTGCTGGGAGAGAGGCTTTAACTCCTGAGCTTTATTTGTCTGGGGCTCAGATGCGTATTATAACGAGCAGTTTTTAGGTCACCTCTAATCGATGCCTCTACTGTATTATGACTTACCCTTGCTGACTTCTCTCCTTTGCTTTTTTTTTTTTGTGGTTTACTTTTTTCTTGTGTATTGATTTGATTGAGTAGTGGGTGTTTGTGACAAGGACCATCACCACTCGCTGTGCGGCTGCAGTGGAGCTGGTCCTGACTTTTGACGTCCATTTCAAATTGCAATGTTACTTGGATTCAAACACGAGATACTAGTGTGAAGGATTAAGTGAACAAATATACTGTATTCAAAATATTCTTTTCCAGTGCTTCAGTTTGCTTCCTCTATTTTAAAACCTCTTTGAAAAAAAACTTTTTTTTTTTTTGCCTGAAAGTAGCTTCCTGTCCACTGCATAAATCTCAATGTTCTCCTCAGAGCAGACCTTAAGTCTCACTTCTTATTGTGCTCCTTTTCCTGTAGTTGTAATGATATTTAAATCATGCAAAAAAACACATGCTGTCAGTGTTGCATAATACTAAGGGCTAGATTCTCAGCCCTTACTGCGTGCAGAAGGGATTGCGCGTGTGATCCACAGGTTGGTCTTCTAAAATGGCACACCATGAGTGGGAACAGTTCAATATTTAAGTAGGTCTCTGTCGCTGTGGCAGAGCGCTCTGTTCCCTGCCCCCTGTTCTTTAAATGAGAATTTTCCATACATTAGAAATGAAGTTCTGTTTACTTTTAGAAAACAGGAAACAGCTTTTTGGCTCATTCTTTTATGTTAATAAGGCCTTAGGCAATTTACACTGGAATAGAAACTATCTATTTTGTGTTAATGACTGGGAGCTGGTATTCATTGCTTTGCTTCTGAATCCAGTGATTCACTCTATAAAGCTGGTTAATGCATTGCAAAATTAAGTGTTCATTTGTCAGTGGATTTAGAAATTAAGTTTACAGTGCAGTTTCAAAAACTTAGTCTACCTCTTGTTTAAATAAAAAAAAGTTCGGTAATATAAAACCTTAGTGCAGATGCTAGTAAATCTTTCACAGATGGGGCAAAATGGGCTTTTGCATCACTTAGAAAGCAGCTCAGATCTCGCAGGGTTCCCATGGGCGCTGTCCTGCTGGAATGCAGGCTTTTCTTACAGCTTTTCTTGCAAGTTTGGGGGATTTTTTGATTGTTTCTCGCTCAAAGCAGCACTGTTCGCCAGCACCTTTTGTGAGAGTGGTTCTCTGCACCTTCTCCGTACCCCGCTGGGTGGGGAGTGAGGAGCAGAGCTGTGGGAACAGCCCCTGCGCCAGATCGGCCCCAGCTCTGAGGTTCGGCCGTCGCGGTGTCGCCGGGCTCCCTGGTTTAACGGGGCACGGCACAGTCCCCGCACCATCGGCGCACGTGTGCTGGGAGCTGTGCCGGGCCCGGCTCACCCCGGGATTGGCGCTGTCTGTGCTACAGCCTGAAAGTTCCCAGGGAAAGAAGTTGCAGTTTGGTGCTGCTTGACGATTCCTAAGACAATTTCTTGCATTTTTCGGAGCTGATAACAAGTCTTATGTGCGCAAATCTGGGTAGCTCTCGTTTATCTGGTTTGTTCACTTGATATAATGATGGCAATTAACACAGATACTGTATTTGAGTAATACAGTTTCTGATGCGTGGATCTCTGCGAGGCATTGCTTCAGAGCTGGAGCTAAAGTCGGACTCGGAATCCCACTCCAGCATTTTGACGTTTATTTTCGTGCAAAGCGCATGGTCCCCACCCCCATTTCCCTTCTCCCTGTCAGCGATTCTGTGGCCTCAGCTTGTCTTTATTCCCAATATCTGTGTCTGGGGAGAGAAGCTAATAAGGAAGTTCAAGGCAGTAAGAAGCTATTTAAAGATTATACCACTCTCTGCAACATGAAGGAGGAACTTCTGTGGAACTTATTACTGGAGAACTGCATACGCGGTAGCTACAGTTAATTAACAGTGTGTTTGTGTTGTGCCGAGGATTAAAACCTAAACTCTAAAATTACAGGCAAGAGTAATATTCTACTTTGTGTCCAAAAAACTACTTGAAACAAGTCTTGGAAATTCCCTGCTTCATGTTCCAGTAAAACAAGTTGTAAAGATTATCGAAGGCAGAGAGAAAATGCTGTCTCATAAACAAGGTTTCAGTAAAAGGAAATCTTTTATTAAAAAAAATTACACAAATAGATTATGGGAAGCATTCGTCCCAAAACAGTCTAGAAATCCCAAGAGGAAACAGTAGCTTTTCCCTGACAAAAAGTGAAGCCTTTGCTTTGCCTGCCTGCCCGGGAAACATCTCTTCAGTTGTGTCAGATATTGCTTCTGCTACATAAAATCAGA
Organism: Himantopus leucocephalus; assembly: GCA_003993805.1. Taxonomy (NCBI): domain Eukaryota; kingdom Metazoa; phylum Chordata; class Aves; order Charadriiformes; family Recurvirostridae; genus Himantopus; species Himantopus leucocephalus. The sequence continues at coordinate 5,544,971 of RSEF01000026.1, read as the reverse complement.
ATTATCTCTTTTCAAACAGCCTGGCAGTGGTCAATTCCCCTGACTTGAGCTAAAAGCCAGCCAGTGTAAAGCGGTACCCCCTCTGCATACACCCAATTCTTCTGATTGTCAGGACCTTTATTTTTGAGAGTAGTTAACATGCGTAGCTGCTTCCTTTTTTATGAAGAGCAGCTCAGGCTTAAATGTTATCTTTTTTTTCCTGCTGGGGGAGGGCAATTTAATAGTCTTCAAAATCACCAAACTGTCCATTTAGTTGCTTTTGGAGTTTGAGTGTTTTGATAGGAAATTCCTAAGTCTGCGTGTTTGAAATGATACAGGCGGAGGTGCTAAATTAGAGGATCTTTTAATCGCAGAAGATTGCATCTTATTTCAAAGAGCAATTGATGCTGTTGGAAGTATGTATGTCATCTCTGGTTTTCCAGATTAAATTTTCCACTCCAAAGTTAACAATGCTTTTTGTAACCTTATTTCCTTATTATTGAAGCTTGATTTCCTGTGGATTTACGTGTTTGAATAGGGTGATGCTGGGATCTGAGATCTGAGTTGATTTTTTGGGCTTATTAATAGAATATTTCTCATCCATCATCAACTTGCTTCTGTTTTGAAAGTTGAACAAAACCTGTATTTAAGACTGAATTCCAGTTCAGACAGGACAAAATCAAAGCTGTTGGAGATGTTTTTACGTGACCTCCAGCGTTAGTGGAAGTTGTTGGGCTGAATAGTTGCATCGGTGAGGAGCACAAGCCGTGGGAGAAGGCACTCATCTATGTGACAGTTCAATACCTGCGTAAAACAGCCTCTGTGGATTACGGCACTGTGACTTAACTTTAGAAGAGCTGTCCCGATGACTTTGGCGACAGTGGGACCCACAGCACAGAGGTGTCACGGGCAGCAGCCTCAAAATCCCTGTTTGTGTTTCCACGTGCATAGAATCATAGAATGGTTTAGGTTGAAGGGACCTTGAAGATCATTGAGGGCATAGTGGCCCAAACACCAAAGCACTGAATTTGTTTTGGTAAACTAGATGTGGTCGGTGTAGGATGACCTGTTTAAGACTTTTCCTAGTCTAGACAACTTTAATTAAATGTTTATGCTCTGCTGGCTATTAAAGAAGAATAGCTGGACTTCAGAAAGCTATTAATGTTATGATAGTCTCATCTGTTTGTCATGCTAGTTCAGGAAAATACTCAATTGCTCAAAGTAGCAAGGAAGAACTTCTTTCTTTCCCAGACAGGAAATAAACCACCCCACTAAATTGAGCAGAGTCCAGAGCCCAGCGCTGCGAGGAGCAGGGGAGAACATGGCTTTAGTGCACCTTCGCTGTTGGAAGAAATCAGAGGTTAGAGGTAGTGGGTGTGACCCTAATCCCAGCTCTTTAAGCTTTTATTGGAAAGAATTTACCCAGAAGTGAACTTGTCAAACGTCGCCCCATTGGCTCACCCGGTTACAGCACTGGCACCCTCTGAAGGGTTCTCCGGTGCTTCTGGAGAGTGACCGGCACCGGGGTGGGTTGGGTTTAAGGGAAGAGCAGCTCATCTGTCAAAGCAGTTGGGGCAGCTGGATGAATGTCCCGATTTGTATTTACAGGCATTGTATTTAATGCTTGAGTCACTTAGAAATTCCCTACACACTTGTAGTGAGGTTTGGTTGAGTCATTTTTTTTTTAGATTCTTCAGAATAACTGAAGATNAGATTCCCTGTCCCTCCAAAAAAAAAAAAAAAAAAAAGCCTGTAGTTTTTTCCTGTGATTCATGAAACCAGGGGCAGCTCGTTGTCCAGGGCCACCCTCCCATTTCCAGGGCTGATCTTTTCCTTCCTCTTCTTTTTTTTTTGTGTAAAGTTAGAACAATATCTTAAGCTCTGATCAAAGGTATCCACTGTTCCTGGTGGATATTGCTGATAAAGAGGGAGGGGTATTTGTGAGTGTGAGCTGTTCCTCTGTATTTGTTTACTGCAAGGGTTAAATTACAGCGCCAAACCACTGGGACCTAATTGGGTTTGGTCATGGAGGAGATAGGGGAAAAAAAAGTATTTTGTTTTGGGGTTTTTATGCCTCTTGTCAAGGTAATGCATACGCTTCTCCCTTTGAGAGCAGAGATTGACTTTTATTAATCTTCTTTGTGCTAATCACATGGTTGCATCTTAGAATATAGGCAGGACCAGCAAATCTCATCAGCTATTTGAGTGAAGCAAAGCTTTATTGTTTATCTGTCGGTCCTCTGGCCTATAGAGCTCAGTTACAGCAGTTTGTTTTTCTGTGTCAGTGTGACTGTCCCCACTGGTGCGTGGGGCGGTGTCTGGGGCAGCGCTGCTGCTGGTGTGTGCTGGGGGGAAGCGTTTGCAGTTCCCATACGGTTTACTGGCACATCAGGAAACAGCCGTGCCAATAAATACTGGCTTCCAAGTTGTCTTTCCATTTTAGTCACGCTCAGTCTTTCCTATCTAAAAGATGTCCTATCTAAAAGGTGGTGGTTCCCGGCGGCCGGAGGGTCCTGTGGCGCACGGCACGGCTGGCCCCGCTGCGGCTCTGTGCAGCGCCCGTCGCTTGTTCTCCACCTCGTGACAGCAGAATGCCATTCCACAGCATCGGCAGAGTCGGGGCTTGTGCTGAGAGCCCCTCGCCACCTCTGCAAAGCCACCCTGTTTGGTCTGGAATGACTTACTGTCTGCTGGCGCTGGTCAGGGTGTGCGGATGCGAGCGGTGCGTAGAGCGAGCCGCAGCGCGCCTGGGAACGCGCAGGACGCGTTCGGTTGGGGCGGTCTCTCCAGGCTGCCTGTCCTCTGTCGAGAAAAGTACAGCTGGTATCATAACTTTCCTCCGCAGGTCCCGCAGTGCTGTGCTAGTTCTACATGCTAATGTGTGCCTTAAATTAAACTGCGTGAAAGGCGATAGCGCACTCTGGTTACTGGTCCCGGGGCTCTCGCCTGTCGGAGAACAGTGGTGGGGGTAACTGGGGCAGAGCAAAGCCCACATCTTTCCCTATGGTCTTACCAAGAACGTGCCTATGCTCTAGAAAAGTTGAGGTATGAATTACCTCGTGCAAACCAGTTACCATGACCAAAATGAATCACGAAGAATCAAATTTAAACCTCAGATTTGGAAGGTATTCTTTCTTGGCAGAGCGCATCAGCTCTGCCGTGCACGGGACTGTGCTGTCACTGATACGCGCTGGAATGAAACACTCTCACAGGTTTTTCACAAACGCATAACATTTAGCCCGTAACCATTTCAGCTGAAATCAATAATTAAATTTCTTGGAGCCAAGATAGGTCAGCTCTGAGGGCCCTTCTGAATCTAAATCTGTTTCCCTCTTACGTCTTTTGTTGCATGGATATCTGTTTTCATGTGGTTTCTTATCATTGTGGTGAACATGTAGATAATATTTTAATATCAGTGTGTTTATGAAATTTTGGTTTGTTTTTTAGAACTTCGCAGTAGTTGTTCAGTAGGATACGGCTATTGGTGTCCCAGCAAACAGATTTCCAGCTGGAATGGCTGATTCTAAACACTGTAAATATAAAGCCTAGTATGTGTGAGTTTCCTTAATTCTTACATGTCACCAAAACAAACTTAATCATTCCTATCTTGCTTCTTGAGAAACTAAACTTTGTTTAGTCTGGATGAGAACATTAAGGATGTTATTAACAATTTACGGGTTTATAGGCTATTGCAGGAATATAACTAATTGCTCAACATGAAATTCTTTGATGGTGACATAGTTGAGAAAACCACACAACTACTCTTCCACCGATGTAACAGTAAATGATTAAATCTTTAGTTGAGCAAGAATTGATACCGTCTCTCCTTTCGCACAGGTGTGGAATGTAAGTCATGGACGTAGGTAGCAGGTAGCTGTGCTGTGAGGGCGTTAGCAGCCTGACTGTTGGGGAGATGCTGTGTTTTTAAGCAAAACTTCCCTTTGTTTCTCCTTTGGTTGGGGCCACTTGGTTAAAAGACATTGTTCAGCTGGGGGGGGCAGTGGGAAATTAATGGAGCATGTGCTTTGTATAACACACACACACACTTTTCAGACCGCCTGTGAATAGTGTGTGTGTGTTTGTGTTCCAGCTGTGGAAATACAAGTGGGTTTTGCAAATTTTTTCAAGACTGGAGTATCTTACCTGGAGAGCAGGTGGCTCCTAGGAGCGGTTGTGAAGCAGGGGGGACATCCAGCTGTGCGGGGCTGACACAGCCTGCGAGACCTGGGCTCGCCTGCATACGTTTGATCCTTCTAGATTTTATTGTCCTTATTAGTGGGGTACCATCAACTTTTGCCCATTTTAAATGTATTAATGAGTGTTTTTATTAGCTTGGAGCCTAGCTGAAACTTTAAGTGTCAACAGTGCCAAAATCCATTCTGATGATAGAAGGATTATTGTCCTCACTATACACTTAACTTTTCAGTCTTAACTTGATCAGAGTCTGCCGTTAGAGGAATAGTATGTGCACCTAGTATGTGAAAAACATGGTGTTTGTCCCCTTCTTATGGGCCTGATCAGAAGTGGCAAAGTGCAGGTGGGGCTCTGGAGGTCTGGAGGTGGCACGGACTGCGCTGCTGTTCAGCAGGTACATCGCTTGGTAGGTTTGTCCTGTGAATTACTGTCTCTCTTTTGTCTGTTAACCAAGGACCTTTAACAGGACACACTTGGTTGTTTTCCTGTCTGAATACTCCTATTCTTATAGCAGATAACAGGATATGAGTCAGACCGTGTTAAGTGGAAAACTGGGGAAGATTAATATTAACTACAAAATACTCTCTTTTTAGCTAGTTTTCTATTTTAAGTATATCGAAATGCAAATTTGTTTCTGTATTGCAGGCCCAGCATAGAGACACGTTCATTGAGGAACGCTATGGGAAGTACAACATCAGTGACCCATTAATGGCTTTGCAGAGAGATTTTGAGACGCTGAAAGAGGGAAATCATGGTGAAAAGCAACCAGTATGCTCCAATCCCTTATCTATTTTGAAAGTGGTGATGAAACATTGCAAGAATATGCAAGAAAGAATGTTATCCCAACTAGCCGCTGCGGAAAGCAGACACAGAAAGGTAGGTTTTGCTTCAAATATGTGTGGAAGTTAACAGTTGCGTTTTGATAATATGTTAACTTCAGCAAAAACAAACGCCTTGAGTTTTGGTAACTGACAGGACTTGCACCTTTGTTTAAACTTCTTGCTCACTACGATGCAGCTGGTAAGCTTATTAATTGTAATTCCAAAATTTTAAATATATGCAAGATGGTTTTGTTTAGGACACACAAAAAAGGAACTAGCTTATTCACAGCTGGGAGGGATAGTGCTTGCGAAAATGTAAGAAAGGATTTCTGGAAGACTTAATTCTCAGCATACATATCGCTCTTCTGCCTGTGACTTGATCCCAGTGATTATCGAAGAGCTGGTACCAGCACTTATGGGAGTGCACCTCCGTGTGCTTTCCTAAGAAGGTAGGGTGTGACCAAAACTATTTTTCATGCTATTTGGCCTCTTTATTAAAGCACCTATTATTCTTCATATACAGCTTTCATGTATATTGACACCAGTGAAGTGCTGTACTTCCACAGAGGTTTGCTCCTCTGGCACAAAGGAGGAGCATAAAGCTGCCCACAAGTCTGAAAGCAAGAGCCTGCCGAACTCTGCTTTTTGGAGTCTTGCTACAACATATTCTCTTTATGTATCTAGTTAGCTTTTGAAAAAGTGTTTACATGTTTGTTTTGTCCTGCAGTAAATTTAAACAAGTCAAAATGATTGAAGTATTTGTCCGTGCTATGTAGTCAGGGCAGAGAATAATTGCCCAAGAGTACATCACTGGAGTCTCCGACTGGGAGGAGCTCTCTGGAGCATCCCTGCAGTCACTGCCATCGCAGCACTGTATCTTAACCTCTTCACATACTTCTTTTCCATGTTAAAAAATAGCTGGGATTTTTGCTTTTGCCTGTGTCTGTGGCAGACTGTGAGGTGATGCCGTTACACTGGTGTCTAAGAAGTATCTCTTACAATGTCAGATCTAGGTGTACTTTTGGCTAGCGTCTGTGCTGGGGCCAATACTATCCTATATCTTCTTCAGGTATGCCACTCTTGCTTTGATTAAAACTTACTAAATCCTGTACAAAGATCTCAAGTACAAGAGTTGCATTCTGTTTTAATCAAAAGGTTCAAAGTTGAACCTTCTGTTTCAGTGCTCGTCAGCATGTGGGTTAAAGTTTATTTTTCCATAAACTGATTTGATGGGGATAAGGCCAAGCAAGTTCCTTTCAGTCTGTGAATAATCTGAAGCATTTCTGTTGCAGAAACCTTGGTATGACATAAGGAACCAGCCACCTTGACTTTTACATCACTGACACTGCTCAGGGTGGGCAGCTGGAGGTATCTTCAGCTTTTGGTTTGCTCTCTAAATCACTGGAAGTAACAGCAAGGCTGTGCTTCACTTTTCAGCCAAGTGTCTAGCTAAATCACGCTATTACAATCAGGGCTTTTTTCCCTTCTTCTGTCCTTCCTGTCTCCTTCTGTGAAAAGGTTCCTTGTGTACTTAAAGATATTTAAGCATTTTTTGGAAGCTTAAATTTCAGGAAGACTGAGGAGCTGCAGAATTCATGGTGAGTGTGTGTTGGGAGAGCCTAGAGTTTTGGTGGTGAGATACAGCAGAGTCTCTTGGGAAGTTTGTGTTCTGGCTTTTTTTGTTAATAGAATTTCAATTATTCATATAATTCAGTGTTGAAGCTGAAGGAGCTCCTTAACTGGGTCCTTATGGCAAGCAGTTTCGTTTCAAGAGCTCATCTTGTTCTTAAGTGGAAGAACAAATTCATGTTCTCTAAAATAAACTTTGCACCGCAGTCCTCAAATCTCCAGTAAGAAACTGGGGGAGAAGCCTGTATGCGAATTACCACTGAGACCATAACGAGGATCGTCTTGTAATTGTTAGTGCCCCGTGTCTCCTGGATGCACGGTCTCTGGGGCAGAGCCTCTGCTCCCGCTGGGGTTTGTAAGAATGGTCCTGCCAGGAAATTCTGATGAGGGCACCGTCCACCCAAGGACAGATAACATGAACCTCCCAAGGCTGTTCTGCAGTCTGGAGGAAAAGTATGCGATTCAGCTGTTTAGTAATAAAACGAAGATACATCCAGTGTGAGGTTTTTCTAACTTTTCGCAGACTGACTCAACTATACCGTGTAATAATGTAGTATTGTAACTTGTCCAAAAGCTGCTTTTATGTGATCTTTTGAGTTGAATTTGGATGTCTGAGTGGTTGCTCTCCCGTGTCACTTGGCTTTGGACCGTGTGCGAAGGCACTGATCTCTCCCTGCTTGTACGTGTGCCTGGGCATTGAAGTGACGGATGTTTGTTTGGCAGGTGATACTGGACCTGGAGGAAGAGAGGCAGCGGCACGCCCAGGACACGGCGGAGGGCGATGATGTTACCTACATGCTGGAGAAGGAGCGGGAGCGGCTCACCCAGCAGGTATGCTTTGCTAACTGGTAATTACCCAACCCACGGAAACCCCGGGCTCCTGCGTGGTGAACTCGGTAGTGACGTCTAATTGCACCTTCCTGTTGAAAGAGGAGTAAGGGACCTCCCTCCTCTGTAAGGCGCTCCTAGCTTTTATCATTTTGATATGAAAAACAACCTCAGTTTTTTGGGGTGTTTTTGTAGCTGAGCAGTGCTAAAAGCTATTAATAGGCAATCAAATGCTTTGAAATCTTACTTCAGCCTGAAACCTGAGAAGTTCTCAAGAACTGGGCTGCACTTACAAATGATAGGGCTCTCTAGTACTCAAAATTCAGAATAAGTCATGAAAGATCTCTGGGGGAGGTTATTCAGAGATGATAATAAATATTTAAGCTACTGTTTTCTGTTACTCAAGCGCTGTAGACTTTATTAAACATACATAACACATCAGCATTTTAAAGTCTAAATGCCTTTAAAAGGCAAACCGACAAAGTAGTAAATGAGGTGGAAGGAAGCTTTGCTCCAGATCGCCTGTTCTGTCGGCGCATGGCAGGCTGGGCGTATAGCTCAGTAAAGGTCAATTGAATTTCATACATGATATAACTACTAGTAAGTAATAATTCTTAATACATGCAGCCTGAGTCATACAAGGCTGCCTTGCAGATACGTGGAGCAAGAACCTCTTTCTTAGCCATTGCCATCTTTTACTGAGGAGTTTCTCCAAGATAGATAGTAACCCCGTTCCCTTTGGGGGCATTATACTTCATTTACTTTCAGGAGGTTTTGTGGTGCCCTTAGAGTCTTTTTTTGTTCTTATCTTCCAGCTGGAGTTTGAAAAATCCCAAGTGAAAAAGTTTGAAAAAGAACAGAAGAAGCTGTCAAGCCAGTTGGAGGAGGAAAGGGCACGCCACAAGCAACTGTCTTCCATGCTTGTAGTGGAGTGCAAGAAAGCCACTGCCAAAGCAGCTGAAGAGGGGCAGAAGACAGCAGAATTGAGCTTGAAATTGGAAAAAGAGAAGAGTAAGGTGAGCAAACTGGAAGAGGAGCTGGCATCCAAGAGGAAGCGGGGCTTACAGATGGAAGCACAAGTAGAAAAGCAGCTCTCGGAGTTTGACATTGAAAGAGAACAGCTGAAAGCCAAGCTGAACAGAGAAGAAAACCGTACAAAAGCACTCAAAGAAGAGGTGGAATGTCTGAAGAAAGCCCTGAAAGAGCTGGAGGCTTCTTGCCAGGAGCACAGTCCTACCGAGCCTTTGCAGCCAAGCCCCTCGGTGATGTCCAGAGGTGTTGAAACTGACAGTCCCACAGTGAAGTCTGTGTCTTGCCAGACAGAGTGTCTGCAGGCAGACCGAGCAAATCCTGCCAGCACAAGCAAAGCTGTACATGCCATGTTTCCCAGCCCTGCTACACCTACTCACTCCTATGCAAAATCCAATGGTCATTGTGATACAGACGTGCAGACGGGTAGTGAGCTACTGCAGACAAATGCAGCAGAGAACCAAGTTCAAAAGGAGAAATCTGCTGGTGCAGCCCCAGAAAACGCAGTTGAGAATGGAAGTTCTCCTGTAAGAACAGAGTCACCGGTGCATCTGATGTCCCAGGTCCCTTCTAGTGGGGTGTCCCTGTCTCCCAGCGGCACAGCTGCCTCCTCTCTAACACCTTCTCCCTGCTCCTCACCAGTTCTGACTAAACGCCTCGTGGGAGCTTCAGCAAGCAGCCCTGGTTACCAGTCATCCTACCAGGTGGGGATCAATCAACGTTTCCATGCAGCTCGGCACAAGTTTCAGTCTCAAGCTGAACAGGACCACCAGTCAAGTGGTTTGCAGAGCCCACCGTCACGGGATTTGTCTCCTACTCTAGCAGATAACTCTGCCGCCAAGCAGTTGGCCCGCAATACAGTCACTCAGGTCCTTTCCAGATTTACCAGCCAGCAGGGACCTATTAAACCTGTCTCCCCTAACAGCTCACCCTTTGGCACGGACTATCGAAACCTGGCAAATGCTGTGAGCCCCAAAAACGAATCCAGTCACTCTCCAAGCCCTGGCAAGGTTTCCAGTCCGCTGAGCCCATTGTCTCCTGGAATTAAGTCACCAACCATTCCTAGAGCAGAAAGGGGGAACCCTCCACCCATTCCTCCAAAGAAACCCGGCCTCGCTCAGTCACCTGCTGCTCCTACTCCACTAACCAAAGCCTCCTCCCAGGCGTCCTCTCTGGGTGCCCCCACGGACGTGGCAAGTAGCTGCTCTAACAACGCTGTAGTGTCGAATGGCAAAGACATTGAGATACTCCTGCCAACCAGCAGCTAGTCTCCAGAAAATGTGAATGTGACATTCCATGGCTTAGCATCCTAGAGCTGAGACACTGTTTTTCCACTCCATGTTATTTATTTCCATAGTAGCAGATTCTGTCTGTATAAAGCATTTAGTATATTTTTTTCTTTTTTTAATAGGTAGGAAAATATTTTTGTTTATGAAGAAACCTTAACTACAGCTATACAGTAGCCTCAAAATGTCTCATGACAACAGTCAAATCATTAGAGATAACAAGAACCATGATGGGACCTAACTATCAGACTCTAATGGGACTGAAATGCTACTTTTAAATTATGCAGAAATAACTTTTGCAGACTTTTTACTCCAGATGAACATTTTATAAAAAGTGCCTGAACTAAGCCTGCAATATGAATGTGATTCCCTGAAAAAGGTGAGGAGGGGGACCATCTAGCTGCAGAAACAAATTCTTCTGTGAGTCATGAATGTTGAAACCAACACTGTTTTTCTTTTTAATTCTTTCCATTTGCTAAAATAAGTTAGCAGATGTGCTACAAATTCTGTGAGGTGACCACCAGACCGACACAGCCAGCCACGCTTTGTCCTTTAGGACATAGCTCCTAGCTACTTGAGGAAGCATACAGAAGTTTCTTGGGGTAAAATGTAGCCATAATAGAATCCAGATTACTTTTCTCTCAGTATTCATTGTCTGTGTAGTTCTCTTTGCTTTCCTGTAACACATTCTGCAGAGATGCCCGTGTGCTTTAAATGGCTGAACTTTCTGGTGTGTCACCTTGAATTTTCAAGCTCTTCAAGCATTCTACTGTTGTGTGTAGAACTTCTGAGAAAAGGATCTTGCTATTACTTGACAAAGATCTCACTATTACTTGAAAAAAATCACTAGTCCATACCATACAGGTTTTTTGCAACAGTAACATGGGATCTTGTACTATAAACAAGAGCAATAATTTTGTTCCTCATCCACATCAGTTGTGTCCAGCTGACCTGGACTTTACTCACTAGTTAGCTATGGAATCTTGCTGGCTTTCCATGGCTGCAAACATGGAACCAAATCATTACTGTCATGTGTAACTGAGTATCTATATATGTGTAAGCGGTTTCACACACATACGTATTAAATACACAATACTACATTGTGAAATCTTTATCTGTTCTTGATGTTCTGCCTAATATGAAGAAAATGTGGGAATTGGTTGAGATTTAAAAAAATCACTCAGAGCGAGGAATTGCCTAAGTTGGAGGCAGATCATGTGTGTGAAAAATTATTTGGGCCCAAGGGGGGAGAAGCAGCTGATTCCTGCACAGAAACACTTGCCGCGGAAGCATAGTCCTCGCTGCAGACGTGCTGCCTGTCGGTCAGCGGCACAGCACGGGTGGTTTTCTGAGTCACTGCGGTGAGAAACACAAGACAAACACACCACAGATCAGTGGCAGAGACTGAGAGTGTAACCCTGAGTTAATTATCTCAGTTGTACGTGAACTAATCCTAAATTTAGAAACTGGACTTGCTGCGCAGTGTCAGTCAACGTTCAGCGTTTCCCTCTGCAGCAGCGTCACGTTTACACAGAGCACAGCTTCCCACTGCCGGAGACGCTTTCTCCTTTGTCATTTTTCAATATTTAATTAGACAAAATACAACCACCTTTATTGTAGGGAAGCTGCCTGCGGCAGCCGGGAGGACGCACTACTGTACACGACCTGATGGGTTCCTTCTAGCTTTGAGTCTCCTTTTGTAGGACATCGGAGCTCTTGTGCTGCTGCGAAGTGGCTGTTGTCTGAAGCGACCCCGCTGTTCTCTCCCGCACAGCCGTGGCAGGTATTTAGACGAGAACAAGTCTTTTACAGACCTTTTAGTAGCCTTTTAAATTGTGGTTTTCTGTGCCGCTGTTCCTAGTCCAGCGGAACGGGCTGTGTGCTGACAGTCGGGAGACAGAGGCAGCCTAGAGATAACTGGGCAGCGGCTCTTTTGGAAGCACATTTATTACTTTTTTAACTTTTGAGTATCCACAGCAGATTTTTCCTCTTGATGAGAGTAATTGTAAAAACTGATGGGCAGATGGATTTTGGCCCACGTATCGCTTCGGATTCAAAAGCGAGGCTTTTGTATACACTGCTTTAACGTGTTTCTTTGCTTTTACATTAACCTAAATGGTATTACCCCCTTTCTTTATCAATAGCTCTATAGAGAGAGATGTATTATGATGGAGTCTATTAGGAAATGCACTGAGTACTGTTTCTTCTAAAATATAATATGGGAAGGGGTATGCAAAAGAATGTATTTTTGCTAGTAGCCTATCTTCTGAGAGAAACTAAGCACAAGATATTAAAATGAATCCAACTAATTCAGTAAGACATTTAGAGTTAGTATTTAACTGTTGATGTAGATTCTGTGTGGAAGCAACTAAATACTTCTTCGATAACTCACACCTGTTATAAGCAGATGTTGTTGCAGAGTTTGTCACTGGCTAATGGAGTATAATGAAGTGCAAAATGTATACACTAGTATTAATTCATTAACACTTGTAAATTTGTAAAGCCGAATGTACCAAGCTGAAGTCTTTAATCATTTTTATAGCTGATGGCATTAAACATGTTAAACATTCATATTATCAATAAAGGATTTTATTTTTAAGATGTGCAAATCGCTTAAGAAGACGTTTGGAGTTGGGACGGTGCGTGTGGACCGGGGCTGCCTCGCAGGAGACAGCGCGGGTGGTGATAGCCGGGCGTCTGTACTCCTGGGGAAACTGAAGCTTTAAATGGCAGAAGAAAGCAACTTTCATGGGCGTACGATGGGTGGTGAGGAACCGTGGCTGGCCGCAGCCTGGGCTGTGTTGCGCCCCTGTCTCCCCTGGTCCCGTGTGGTTGTGTGGGAGAGTCTCTGTGGCAGCAGCGTGCTTCAGATGACACGGCACAGCAAGCTCCGGAAAACTGTGGCTTTTAGGTATTTTAAATTAAAAACACCCTTCCTAGAGTTCCTAGAGTAACGAAACAGTACATTTCTTCCCTGGAGAGCTGGGGGCTGCCCCAGGTGCCCCCAGCCCAACTGCGGGGAAGAGTCCACAGCTGTTTGTCTCTCTAATGTACACCTCAATAGTGACCTGATTTTCTTATCTTTACATCAGTTCGGTTGAACAGGTTTTGCAACAACCTGGGAAGACGCTCCTTGTTCATCTCTTCAGGGTTGATGACATTTCGGAGGAGTGCCGCTCCAGTGATGGTACCGGCTTCAGCACAGCTGAGAGCAGTAACCCCCGAACACGCACTGCTTAGAATCACAGAATGGTTTGGGCTGGGAGGGACCTTAAAGCCCA